>JAJEJO010003360.1:60950-85644 GCA_020662805.1 Glaucomys volans | reverse complement strand
GGTAGTTGTCAACAGATGAATGGATAAAGAAAATGTGGCAAATAAACACAAAGGATTAATAAAGAAGAATGAAATTATATCATCTGCAGGAAAATGGATGGAACTGGAACATCATGTTAAGCAAAAAGGCAGAATCAGAAAGTAAAGGATCTCTCATATGTGGAAGTCAGAGAGAAAAAAGGAAAAAAACCTCATAAGAATAGAAGGGAAACTTCTAGGATAGAAGGGGATCATGATGAGGGAGGAGGGAAGGGTAAGGTGAGGTACTAAGTATGAAATTGATCAAATTATGTTATATGCATTTTCTGGTATGTCACAGTGAAGTCCACTAATCTGTTAAAACATTTTTTTAAAAGTAATAGCACAAGAGTATCTCTTGGTTGAAATGAATCTCCAGGAAGCCTCCTTTCCTATTTTCAACAGAGAAGAAAAAAAGAATAGAAAAATAATTTAGTTTAAGGTGGTTGGGAGAAATAAACTATCTAAACACCTTCCATTTTTGCTCTTTACTCCTTAATCTTTCACTTGTAGTGGTGAGATATAGAAACTCAAGATTTATGACTTCTACTGTAGTGTTATGGGAATCTACAAAGAGCATATGGATTTATGTGAGTGCTGTAGCAACAGGGACCCAAATTCGGAGCTGGTATTGGGAATACATCAAGTCTGTTAACTAGCATTAGATGACTCAAAAACTGATCTCACACCTTTTCCCTATTTTTTCATAAATTATGAAGTATTTTAATATGATAGAAAACTCTAGTGTTAAACTAATATTTGTTTAAACCTTTCGCAGTTTTACCAATTCTGATAACTTTGTCATATTTTCTTTTAGGCATTTCAACAAATAAAATTTTCTATACCCCAAACTTGCTTGCAAGAAGTAATTTTACCTCAAATTTATATGTATATGCATTTCCTCATAATTTTGTATATATACAAAATTATATCTATATATATTTCCTTACATGTTTATGTATTCCAAAGTAAAAATACATATAAAATGATTTTTTATTAGTGAACTTGACACAGCCAGTATTGACCTGTGTCAATATTTTCCTTTTTGTGGATGATTGTCTGCAAATTTTTTAACTCATTAAACATTTCAGTATTTAAATACATAAAAATGAGAACAATTGCACAGGTTCAATTTGATTTTTCTTACATCAAATACACCCATGTAAACAGCACTCAGATCAATAAATAGAATATCGCCATGCACAGAGCATCAGCATTTCTGTTTCTCTAACTTCAAGCCACTAATATCAGACTAGAAAGTATTATCATATTTCTAACACCAAAACTATATCATATTTCTAACACCAAATAACTAATATCATAACTAATATCATATTTCTAACACCAAAATTTGTTTTTGATTAATTGAATGGATTAGATAAATAGAGTCATTGGTTATATACTGTCTTTTGTCTGTAATTTTGACTACAATGACACCAAATCTATAGAACATTGACTGTCTTGGATTATTGACTTATCCAAGTCATGAATATTTTCCTAATTATCTGTTGTTTCATAAAACAAATAAACAAAAACGCTACCCCAAGCATTAGAGTCTTAATAAAACAACAATTTGTTTTGCTCATAGCCTTTCATTAGAGCTGATTTTGTGAAGCAGCATGCTTTGCCTCAATGTGGCAACAGTGGGTCCCACTTCCAACATGACCGTATCACACAACTGACAAGATGCTGATGACCATCAGCTGTGAACTCAGCTGAGATTGCTGGTATTGGGCTTCTGCACAGGGCTGCTTTTTCTCCAAGTATGGCAGCTATATTCCAAGAACAAGTATTCCATGAGAGAGGAATGAGAGTCTATCAATCTTTTCAGGGTTTGTCTTAGAAACTGATAAAATGTCACTTCCACCATATTTTATTAGTTAAATAAAACCCAAGATGAAGAGGAGGGTACATAAACTCATCTCTTGATAGAAAAAGTAACAAATAATATGTGCCATTTTAATCCCTCATAGAAGTCCTCAACTTATTTCCTCTCTAGGAACTTAATTTTTTCCTAGGTGTGTAATACTTTTTGGAGAGCCATGAATTGTTAATGGTTTGTAAGTGATATAATTTTGTTATTAGCTGTTTTAGAATTGTTGCAGATACAGTAAATGAAAAATGATTTTTAAAATCAAGTTGTATAACAAATATAACTTGCATTCATTAGACTTTTTCAATGTGTTTATCAATTTCAATTACTTTCCTACATTCCTTTTGAATTTTTAACATATATAATAATGTTATTTTTTAGTAATGAAAATTTATTTCTTCTTTTCCATTATCTAAATAAATTTATTTGGTTGTACAGGAACGAATATGTCTCATTCAAGCAATCATTGCCTACTTCACAACCCTGAAGACTGATTTCACTGTCTCAGACATCAAATAAGTAGTTAGAAGCTTTGATCAAATGATTTCTTTGGTATGATTGCAGATATAGAGATATTTTTTCTATTTTACAACTAGTAATTTTTTAACATATTCTCATCTTTAGAAGAAAGTTTTTATTAGATATGGAAGTTTCCTTTAATTACTAGTTTGCTGAGAAATTTTTGTAAAGAATTGGTGCTAGGTATAACCAAATCCTAGTTTTGTTTTTCCTTTTATGCTCATTTATTGATTTATTTGCATGTTAACTCAAATAAAATACTTTCTAGTCTGTTTAGAATTGTAGACAATTCAAGACTATCTACCTAATCCACAACATTTACAAATATCATGAAAAACACCTTACATAACCACTCACAGAACTAAACCTGAGGGAGATATTCTTCACAGTTCACTCCTTGGTTTATAACCAAAGGACTTAAAATCAATTACTACAGTGATGCAGCCACATCAATGTTTATAGTGGCTCAATTCACAAAAGTTAAACAATGGAATAAACCTTGGTGCCTTTCAACAGAGGAATGGATAAAGAAAATGTGATACATATACACAATGGAATATTACTTAGCCATAAATAAGGATGAAATTATAGCCTTTGCTGCTAAATGGATGGAACTGAACAATATCCTGCTAAGTGAAATAAGTCAAATCCAAAAAACCAAAGGCTGGAGGTCTCTCTGATATGTGGATGCTCATAATAAGTGGGGAGGGAAGAATAGAAGTACTTTGTATTAGGTAGAGGGGGAAAGACCTCAACAATGAAAACTATAGAACTCTAAGGAAAGAAGACCTTAGAAGATGGAAAGATCTCCCACATTCTTGGATAGGCAGAATTAACATTGTCAAAATGGCCATCCTACCAAAAGCACTATACAGATTAAATGCAATTCCTATTAAAATCCCAATGTGGTTTTTCATAGAAATAGAAAAAGCATTCATGAAAGTCATGAAATTCATTTATTCTTCTATTTTTTACATAGGAATATGATTAATCATGGTTATGATTTCTATGAGGAACACATTTTGATTCATATATGTTTCCTTCAGATCAAACAACATTATGTGACAGAACTTGCAAGAGGACTAAACTTCTCTAAAATTACCCTTGATCAAAGATGAAAAAGTGCCCAGAAAAACCACTCCAGAGGTGGAAACTCATGCAAGAGATTTTTTATTAGGCAAATAACAGCGTCTGCCCTTGAAGAGGAAGAGAAAGAGTAAGAGAGAGAGAGCATGCCCCCGAAGCTTTTTTTAAGCTCTCCAACTTTGTGGGCAAAATGATGATAGGGCCAATTGTTGAAAGCTGAATGTTGATGGGCTAGGGATCAGCCAATGACTGGCAAGGACAGACTGAGAAATGGACCAATGGTTGGCTAGCTGCAGGGAAAGGGCAGGGGAGCTGTCATTCCCCCTTGCCCTCCCTGCAGGCATGTCCTCCACCAGACAGTGGGGAAAGGAGCCCCACAAGGTCTGACAGTGGGCTGGTAGGCAACCCGGGGCCTGAAGCAAGAGCACGACTGCAGGGTAAACCCTGTACCCCCCTGCTGCCTGCCATGGCAACCTGACGTGGGGCATGGTGCAGACAGAGCGCTGCTCTGACAGCTGCGGACTTGGTTGTGTCTGCCAGGCGGGCGCTGCCACTGCAGCTTTTTATATTACACTTGGTGCTAATTCTAAAAGGTAAACAGAAAAGATGATACTATTTACCTGTAGTATTATAGTGTATGATAAATGTCTATTTATAAAATATCTCTTATTTTGTTCAAGTTATGTTTTTCTAGCCATGCATGTATGAATAAAAATTGTGGAAGGAAACTATTAATATCTATTAATATATTTACAGAGGTATAGGGGTGGAAGTGAAAAGGGGATATCAATTCTAGTTTTTAAAAAGAAATGTACCAAAAATAAAACAATAATACTGATAATGTCTTGGGACAGAGAACATTACTTTCTGTAATATAGTATAGTATACTACTGTCTTGATCTGAGAGTTACCTTGATCTGGTAATAAAAATAATTAAGAAAACACTTTTAAGAGTTGAATGGATAAACCACTTTTAATGGTTCTGCTTCTCCAGTGCATAAATGAATTAATTCATGATTCTTGAAACTTAATGGATAGTGTAGTTTCAGACAAGTAAAATTGAATACTACATTGACTTTAATTTTAAATAATTCAAGTTTTAAGTGATTTAACAAAATTTTGAAATGCTTTTCAAATAATCTGCTCATGTTTCTTAGGGTTAAAATCCTAGAAAAGGCGAATAATGCAAAGAACAGAATATGAGAGATAATTAGTATTTAGTTAATGTTTATTATTCTGAATTTATTAATTATTACAACTTTTATTTTATGAAGCATGAACAGACTTTTAGTAAACTTTCTGTTTCTGCTGCTGCTCCTTTTTGTTGATAAATAGTTATCAAATTTACATGTTGGCAACTTTCAACATTTACATGTTTCAACTTTCATATATGAAAATATGAGCCTTGATCTACATTTTGGTTTTAGGGCTTTAGAAAGCAATATTTTTGAAATAGAACAAGATGAGTCTTCAATTCTAATAAGCTAGAACAGAAATGGTTAGTTAGGGTAAAAATATAAATAAGAGAATCCAGAACAGCAGAGGTTTACTAAGAACTGAAGGTCAATGAATACTTGCTGGTAGGCCTACCCAATGACCTTAAAACACAGGATATGCCTGATTTGAATTTGAAGCATCTTTTCTTTTCTTTTTTATTTATTTATTTATTTATTTATTTATTTATTTATTTATTTATTTTGGTACTGGGGATTGAACCCAGGGTACTCGGCCACTGAGCCATATCCCCAGCCCTATTTTTTTGTATTTTATTTAGAGACAGGGTCTCACTGAGTTGTTTAGGGCCTTGCTAAGTTGCTGAGGCTGGCTTTGAACTCTTGATCCTCCTGCCTCAGCCTCCCAAGTGCTGGGATTACAGGCGTGCGCCACCGCGCCCGGCTGCATCTTTTATTTTGATGGTGCAAGTCATCATACGGATATAATTTCTTAAATAAATTGAGTTTTCATTGACAAAAGTCATAGACAGATAATGTATCTAATCAATACAGACCAATGGCAGCAAAGTTACTATTATTCTGATTCATAAATAAAGTCAACTTAGACAAAACCAGAATCAAGAGCTGAGAAGTGGATAAAATACTTGTTTCTAGATGGAGAAATAGTAAAAAGTAAAAAGAAAGAAAAATAATGTTCTAAAAATTGTGAAACTGAAATTCTAGTCATTCTTACACAATCATTAAAAGATAAGAATATCCAGCTGATCCTTTTATGAACTCATTAATCTAGTACTTCATAGTCTACTTTTAATTTTTATGAAATTGAGGTACAAGTGAAGATTTTTGTTAGCTTTCAAGTTCGGATGAAAAAGACTTTTAGAATCTGTTTATTTACAATCAATTATTCTAGCTCATAAATTTGAGCAACACTTAATATTAATGCTGTATTATAGCATACGTATAGTGGATGAATTTGGTAAAATAGGTTAACAGTTAACTATAAATATTAGGCCATGTTATAACTCTACATGAAACTCATACTCATTGTACATTTTCATTGGATTTTTTTGGAGGTTATTGGTGGTTTTTATTTATTTTTTTCTTAAATTGAGAAAATGGCTTTAGAAATTTAGTAAAAGGTTAAATAATCAATTTGGAAAGAGAGATACTGATTAGTTCTTAGTTTACTCTGAGAAACAATGTGGAGTACATTTAACCTGATAATGAATATCCAGTACCAGCAAAATTGAGATGGGAAGGGTTTGTGGGGAATAGAAAAAAGAAGTAGATCGGTGAGACTTTATAATTATCTGTGAATCTTTTCAGAGTGACATCTGTTATACTGATTTGCAAAAGTGCATGAAACACTAGCTTGAATTAATGAATATATAAATTATTTCTAATTTATATTTTCATTAAACTCACAAACATACAAACTTTAAATCATCATATTCTGATATCTCTATGAACTTTTTAATAAATGATGGCTCATGAGATGCAGTAATCATTGTCAATTGCTTTAACCTCTGCACAGTGAAAGAATTTAAGACAAAGCAGAATTCGATGGAAAATGTTAGAGACACAGAAACTCAGGAGCCGTTTTATAAAATCCATATATATATGGTGACTTTATTTAATATGCCTGGAATTAATTTGTTCTCAGTTTTTATCTGACTGGTTCACATTCACAATATTTGTCTTTTTGGGGTGATTTCACAGTCTGCCACATTAAATATTTATATCCCTTTCCTTTATATGAATCAAAATTATCACCATCCCTCTTCTCACTGATTTTACAAATGAAACTACATGACTAATCTATAGCATTTTTAGAGAAGAAAAACGACTTGACACACAGCAGGAATATGCTCACCTGACAAGCCATCACTCTCAAGTCTCCATTTGCTCAATCAGAAAATGGCTGAACAGTAAAAAATATGAGGGCTTGGAGTCTATTACTCCCATGGCTGCAGTTTGACAATCTTTCAGGGAAACAACAACTCATTTTTTTCTCACATCTTGATAATATTCAAACTTTTCAATCACTTTCTTATTGTAATT
This sequence comes from Glaucomys volans, assembly GCA_020662805.1. NCBI lineage: Eukaryota > Metazoa > Chordata > Mammalia > Rodentia > Sciuridae > Glaucomys > Glaucomys volans. Next base: position 78,633 of record JAJEJO010003360.1, on the reverse strand, counting down.
ATTATTCTCACACCCGAGAATAAAAATAAGACAGTGGAAAGATAGGCAGGATGGGTGTACTGGAAGGAGAAGAATGAGGAAAGCAGAGGAAGAGAAAAAAGGGATGAAAGGAAAAATGTATGTCTATAACTCTTGAGAAAGCAATGATAAGAGGTAGTTCTTACTAAAAAGGGTCAATGTTTGTGACAATTTCCAATGTCTATCCGTAATTTATAGATATTATAGGGATTAGGAATAACTGATGGAATAAAATGGAAATGGTAACTCAGGGAAAAAACAATCCAATTACTTGGTTAGATGCCAATTAGTGATATAGCATATGGATATTTGTGAAGTTTCATGTAATAGAATCTTCCTTTTGTGTTACTTCATGCTACACAAAGAAGGCAGAGGTGCTGAAAGCAAAAGAGGCAAACATCCTGATAATCTGTAATGTGATGTCTGGGTTTTATTCTATTTTACTCTCTCTACAACCTATAAGGAAATATATTCCACTTATGTAGCCAAGAAAACCAATTTCTCAGAGATCCTACACTTTCATTTTATACAATAGGTAAACATTCTAATCTCTCCAGGCTGTTCTCCATCTTCCTTTGCCATGCATTATTATTCAGAACACTGAGATTTATGGAAGAAGAAACTCTTTGTTCTTTGACCTCTGGTTGGCTTCAACCAAAGGAAAAACCACATAAGAAAATCAAATCCTGGGACGAAAGCAGAGTTCCTTGTTCCTCCAATTCTCTTCTTACCTGGCTGTGTTGCTCAGTTGAAGGCTGCTTTCCTCTAACCTCCAGCCATGTCTCCAAAATAATGCTGCTCCCTCCAGCTGCACATCTTTATCTTGATCACAGTGTATGCTATCTGCTGACCATTGGGCCTAGTAATCACAGAGGTTATCAATATTTCTCACTCTGGGTCTTTATACTATCTCTCCCACCCCCTTAACACTGTCCATACTTTTTTTTTTTTTTTTGGTTGTTTTTTTTGTTCAGTACTGGGAACCAAACCCAGGCCTGCTATACAGTAGAGAAGCACTCTTGAAGGAGCTACACCTGTAGCTCCTTTTATAAAGAGTTTTGTAAAGAGTTTTGTATTAAAGTTCCTTTTATAAAGGAACTTTTATAAAGAGTTGTGTATTAAAGTTCCTTCATTTAATTCATCTAGGTGCAACATTTTTCTATTGGGATGGAACTACTAGCTACACAAAGGCAAGATGTGAAGCCAGTGTTGCCTATGCAAACCTAAATTTTCTGTAGAAAACTACAATGAATAAAAGTGGAAAAAAATTAGTGATGTTATTGCTAAGGGTGTTTGATAGCCCATATTTCAAATGAAACGTTCTACTCTTTTCTGGTCCTATTTGAGAACCTGTTGAACCAATTTTAAGCCTATTAGGAGATCTTTCAAAAGGTCCATGTCCTAATACATGTGTTTATTTTGAATCCTTTAGTTTGTTAACTGTTTTTGTTATGTTCAGGATGACGATCTAGGTACTGACATTTATGCCCCCCCCCAAATAAATGGGGCATATTTGAGTTTAAAAATGGCAGATTATAAACAATTTAGAGACAGTCAACATGAACTACCCATTTTTGAATCTCAAAGATTCAGTTTTTATTTTAATCAGCATTTTGCTGCTGTGACTCAAAGACCTGACCAGATCAATTGTGAGGAGGAAAACTTTATTTGGGGGCTCACAGTTTCAGAGGTCTCAATCCATAGATAGTAGGCTCCATTCCTCAGGGTTGGAGATGAGGCACAACATCATGGTGGAGGAGTGTGGCAGAGGGAATCAGCTCACAGGATGATCAGAAAGCAGAGAGACTCCACATACAAGAAGATACAAAACATATACTTCAAAGGCACCCCCTCAGTGACCCACCTCCCAGACCTACCCTACCTACCTTCAGTTTCCACTCAGTTAACCCCATCAGGGGATTAATTCAGTAATTGGGATAAGGTTCTCATAACCCATTCACTTTCCCTATAAACCTTCCTGTGCTGTCTCACACTTGAGCTTTTTGGGGACCCCTCACATTCAAACCATAACACTACTACATTTTGACCACACAAATGTTAGTATACAAATTAATAGATTATGTATGTAGTCCTGGTAGAAAACAATGTGGGCTCTTATTTCTATTTGATGGTTCTTAACCTTAATGATGCCAGACACTTCTGATTTCTCCTGTTTCGTTGGGCAATTATGCCCTATCTCATTTGCTGGCTCCCTCTTTTTATGTGATTTCTCAGTTTTGGCAAGGTTCCTAGGTTCTATTATCCTTATTTAGCAGAATCAGATGAGGATGAGCCATGGGTCACAGATGTCTGGTTTCTAGGAACCACCAGGAAGCATGTTTGCTGTGTGGGAGTGTTCCCCTGTCTCCTTCTGGAATATTCCCCCTAAGAGAATGGCTTCCCTAAAACCACCCTATCCTGATCATCACAGAAGAAGCTCCTCCCAATCTTGACCCACTTTACCTGTGTGTCTATAAACAAAAGAGAGTTGGGCTACACCGTGTTGTTATAGGCCAGAGCTGGTATGGCCAGATCCTTCACACACCCTCTCATTTTAAAAGGAGTATTGGTCTTGTGTGTTTATTGATTAGGTAAGTTTATGGGTGATTGATAAACAGCCAACATCATCTTCCGGCACTTAACCCTTTTCTCATCCACACAGGATGTGGCTGAGAGACCCCCACACTAGCCCTCCTTTCAGGGTGGTTTAAGATTATTATTACTAGTGTGTTTCTGTGTGCATTCGCTTGCCATGTACCAACTTGGCAGCCTACTAAAACTTCTGTACCCATTCTGAAAATATAGCATTAATGCATAAAATAAGATGTATAGGAATATAAAGAAAGCCAGGAATCAAACTATAATTTAAAGGTTTGTAATAAAGTAATATACGTGCTTCTTCATGTTTATAATAGCAAGATCTAATGGCATGTCTGCTACTATAATAAATTGGAATAAGATATAGCACAAACCACACTTTGAGATCTCAATAATTCAAGAGTTAAACTCTTTTAGCTACTACTTCTTTTGGTAAGTCTACTTTTTTCTTTTACTTTTTTATTTTTATTTTTTTGGTGACGATTGAAGAAAATTGGATTATTAGCTGTACATTAGTAAAAGTGAAAGTGCCAAGTTTTACATCCATCTCTATCCTTGAATTCCATCTATGTCCATGTATCTTGTTGAAAGCTACTTTAGATGGGTGACAGAATCTATATACTAGAGACTCATTAATGCACATCTTCATTTGAGTTTGTTCTCCAAACCTCAGTGCAATTTGGTTGTTTCAGACCTCTCAATAGCCAAAACAGAAGTCTCAAATTCTTGATCCATGATACAAAATCTTTTAATTTAATCACTTTTAAAACAAAAATAAAAGACAAAAATAACCTGTTTTATTCATTTGTTCAAGTAAAGGGTTAATGATCATATACTGTACATTTCAAAAACTCAAAAGAAAGGATTTTCAATGATTTTGCCATAGATGACACATGTTTGAGGAGACCAATGTCTTTAATATGAATTAAACACACTATAATGAATATATGTATCTAAACATCACATGACTCTTAATATGTAAAATTGTATGGTTTTATTTACCAGTTAAAAGTAATTTTTAAAAAGGAATTAATTAGAATTGGAATTAATAAACATTATTTCTTTACAGTTGGAGTTTTTCTTACTCTTTACTTTTCTTCAAACTACCAGCATCCTTTTCATCACAGAAACCTGGCAGTGATGCACCTATCCAAATATTTCTCACCCTGGTCCACATCAGTAAGTTTTGCATATGTGCTACTCTCTTTTCTAATTAATTTTTCTTCTTGCAATTGTTCATTTTATAAAAGCAGGTAGGATGGTCTTTAAAATGTAAAGCAGATGTTAGAACCATCCTATTTCTCCAAATTTTGTTTATGTCAATCACCCTATGCTCTTCTACCACCATACCCCCTAATTTTCCTTGAAAGAATGCAAATATCATCTTTTGGGGAGGCCTTTCCTGACACCTCATTTTAGAGAAGCCTGACAGATGCAACAGTCACTTTCTTTAATAGTATACTACAATTCCAGCACTTGTGTAACAAAGCTACATAAATAAATTAGAAAAAAGTAAATAAATGTTTACAGCCATTGCATTTTCTTGTTAATTATCCTTCTGTTCCAAGTGTTTGTCTATTTCAATATTGACTCATTACTGCCTAATAGAAAGTCTATCACATACTAAGTAGCTAAATAACAAACTTCTGACTTATTGATTTATTTTATAAGCAAGAAGCTTACCTAAGCCCTTTCTTAGTAAAACAAGTCCTTCTAAATAGGAAGAAGCATGATCCATCTTCAATCTATAAAGGAATAATACAGGTAATATGGGAATATTTTAAAATTTCCCTAATTCCAGGTTTGAAGTGAAAGATTCCAGTTTTGAAGAAAAAGTTACCATGATAGATATTTATTTGTTTAAATGAAATTTCACATTGCACTGAATAAAAACATTCATTTCAAAGTGTACTAGTTAGTGTGTGTGTGTGTGAAGATCAATTCCCTTTAGTATAATCAAGCTCCTCATTTCATAACAAAATTTCTGCTAGTTACATTTGTCATAAATTATGTGTAATATTTCATAATGAAAGCTATTTTTAATGATGTTAGGATTGGAAAGAATGATGATCTTAATCCTAATTTTCTGAAATTAAGTAAGAAACAATAAAGCAATTAAAGACTCATGGTGATTTTGCCAAATAACTATTGACATAAATAGGCAAGAGTCTATTCTGAAAATATGAACATATGCAACTCAGCAGAGAAATACCTTAGAATATTAGGGGAACAGGTAAACATCATGGACCACTGAAGTTGTTGTGGAAAAAAATAAAGTAGCAAACACTAAGAAGGAACAAAGCTTCAACCATTTTCTTGTTTTAGTGGGAAGAAAAAGCAGTCTGTGTGATGCCCTTATTTTTCTTTTTTTTTTGAACCGGGGATTGAACTCAGGGGCACTCAGCCACTGAGCCACATCCCCAGCCCTATTTTGTATTTTATTTAGAGACAGGGTGTCACTGAGTTGCATAGAGCCTCACTAAGTTGCTAAGGCTGGTTTTGACCTCGCCATCCTCCAGCCTCAGCCTCCTGAGTTGTTGGGATTACAGGTGTGCGCCACCATGCCTGGCTCTGATGCCCTTATTATAGAAAGAAACATAATGGGATAGGACAAAAGCAAAGCAGGCTTAAACAGAAATATTCAATCCAGTTTCATACCTTTTACATTGTAATGCAATCACTAAGAGCATTGCAATCATTATTTTGACATTAAAATAACATCCACTTCAGATGTAGTACCTAAGTGATACCATTAACTATATTTAACCAAATTGAAATTAAAACATAAACAGAAAGTAATTATCTATGTAAATGGAGTCAATTTAGGAAACTATTGGGAAGTTGCTCATTAGAAAATGCCAAATTTGAACTTAATTCCAACCCTCCTGTACAGAACGGGAAAAATAGTCAGTCACAAATTTCAGATATTAAATGAAAAAATAAGAGTGTTGATAAAGACAGAAATGTAATGTAAGTAAATCTAAAAACATGAGTAGAGAAAAACAAAATAAGATTCATGTTAGAAAAATATAAGTTAATATATCAGATTATAAATGATTTCACATCAGCATAGAAAGAAGATCAGAAAGATGCACAAGAAAATTTCATAGATATCTAGGTACTATATGGTTAGAAAATATAAGTACTACATAGGAGAAAAACAGAAAAGTTTGATTTTTAATATACCTGAAGTCTAATATAGGTATGTAATATTTTTAGTAATTTTCAAGATTAATTTAAAATTTTGTTCATTATAAGCATATATATTCCTGATATATTTGAAATAAACCAACATTGTTTGATTCTGGAAATAGGCATATTATCAATTTTAGAACACAAAATAAGAAAATTTAAAAGCTATGGGAAATTGCTCAGTAAAGTAGAAGTGAAATCTGAAAAACTTGCTGTAAACTCATCCATGGAAGACCTTGGATCAAAACCAAGGTCTGTTTCAAAATCTAGACAACAGACATTTATTTCCTGTATTGGGATTAAACTAGTAATAAGCATAGAAGATGAAAGAGCTGATTGGAGAGGAATAAAAGTTCTATCAAGCCACAAATAAACACCCTAATATCTCAATTATGCACATACACACACACACACATATTTGGATGTATTTGGACATATACATATATAGATGGATATGTTTTAAATATGCTTTTATATTCCTCTCAGTTGAATAAATATACCCTTGAGGGTAATGATGTTATTTATTTATTTATTTTTTTGCTCATTACAAAGATTTTTTGTTTTCAGCTCTGGGAAAGTGTTGACTAAGCAAAAATAAGGCCACTCACACCCGTCTGCAAAGTAGATTTTACCTATAAAGTACTAAAATGAGAAGAAAAAGGTGGGAGGATGTGAGGCATTCTCCTGCTATTTGTAAGTACAGCAATAGGTTTGACTGCTTGGTAATGCCTTACATTTCAGCTCAGAAAATGGAAGAGAAAATTTATTTTTAATTCATTGTATACTATATATGTAAAATAAATATGTAATTGATTATAAACTATATAAAATGGGGCTCAACAATTTATTAAAAACATAAAATACATCTACTCTTTATTACTTGGACACACTACCATGATGAAACACTATTATTACAGTGATATTTATGCAGAGATAACTTGTTTTACATTCCCTTATATATCACAAAAAGGCATATATTTTGAATGTGATTTAAAAAAAAGTTAGGTCACTACCTTTTGTGATCACTTGAACATTGTCCACGAAGCGCCAGGGAGCACTTGCCCTATACATCTGGCTAAGGTTCTGTTTGCAATTGCATTCCTCTTGCCTAAATCATCCCCGTAGTCCCTAGTTGCAGAGATGTAAAGAAACTACCACACATTATTTCAGTGACAGTTTCAATTTCGTGACAAATTTCTTTATTTATTTGAATGAAATAAAAATAACAATATCAGTATTTGCATTGAAAAAAATTTTACCCATTCTTTTGTACAAATTCTATATTCTCTTAACAATAAGGTTTAAAACAATATGAATGAGTACTTTTCTGAATAAAATGTACAATGAAAATGTGTCTATTTAAAGGTAATGAGTAGGAGCAATTAAAGAAGTTTAGATGAAAATGATTGCCAAATTCATGTGATAGTATGTACAGATATTTGACTTCAAGTCACGTAGGATTACTGTGCAATTCTTCTCTGGTATTTAGATTTTGTTTTCCATCAATTTGGAATGCTTTCATTCTATCCTTATTTAAAATGGTTTCCCCTAATATATTAAGTTTTACTTTCCCAGTGTGAATTCATTTGATTTTTCTCTGTTCATATTTCTACTTTTTATTTTTTATTAACTTTTTTATTTTTAAAAATTTTTTGTAATCAGTTATACATGACAATAGAATGCAATTAGACATGTTGTACACAATAGAGCACAGCTTCTCCTTCCTCTGGCTGAATATGGTGCAGAGTCACACTGGTAGTGTAATCATGCATGTATATAGGGTAATACTGTAGGTCTCATTCCACTGTCCTTCCCATCCCCACACATCCTCCCCTCTCTTCATTCCCCTCTGTACAATCCAAAGTCCCTTCACCACCATCCCCATTATGGAGAAGAATCCATTTATCAGAGAAAACATTTGACCTTTGGTTTTTGGTGTTTGGCTTATTTCACTTAACATGATATTCTCCGGCTCCATCCATTTACCTCCAAATGCCATAATTTCATTCTGCTTTGAGGTTGGGTAATATTCCATTGTGTATATGTACCAGATTTTCTTTATCCATTCATCTGTTGAAGGGCATCTAGATTGGTCAAATAGTTTAGCTATTGTGAATTGAGCTGCTATAAGCATTGATGTAGCTGCATCACTGTACTATGCTTATTGTAAGTTCTTTTGGTATAAACCTAGGAGTGGGATAACTGGGTCACATAAATGGCTCCATTCCAAGTTTTCTAAGGAATTTCCATACTGCTTTCCAGAGTGTTTGCACCACTTTGCAGTCCAACCAGCAATGTATGAGTGTACATTTCCCTCCACATTCTCGCCAACACTTACTGTTGCTTGTACTCTTGATAGTTGTCATTCTGACTGGAGTGAGATGAAATCTTAGAGTAGTTTTAATTTGCATTTATCTAATCAATAGAGATATTGATTGAATTTTCATGTTTGTTGCTCAGTTGTATTTCTTCTGTGAAGTGTCTGTTCAGTTCCTTAGCCCATTTATTGATTTGGTGATTTGGCTTTTTGGGTGTTAAGTTTTTTGAGTTATTGATGTATCCTGGAGTTTGGTGCTCTCTCTGAGGTGCATGTGGTAAAAATTTTCTCCCATTCTGTAGACTCTCTTTTCACATTATTGATTGTATCCTTCACTGAGAAGTTTTTTAGTTTGAGTTCATCCCATTTATTGATTCTTGATTTTACTTCTGTGCTTTAGGAATCTGGTTAAGGAAATCAGTTCCTAAGCTGAAATTGTGGATATTTTTTTCTTCTATTAAGCACAAGGTCTCTGTTGTAGAGACTACATCTTTAATCCACTCTGCCTTGATTTTGGTTCATGGTGAGAGATACAGTTTTAATTTCATTTTGCTACATATGTATTTCCAGTTTTCCCGTACCACCTGTTGAATAGGCTCTCTTTTCTCCAACGTACGTTTTTGGTGCCTTTGTCTAGTATGAGATAACCCTATTTATGTAGGTTTGTCTCTGCATCTTCTCTTCTGTACCATTGGCCTATGTATCTGATTTCGTGCCAATACCATGCCATTTTTGTTCCTATAGCTCTGTAGTATAGTTTGAGGTCTGATATTGTGATGCCTCCTGCTTCACTTTTCTTGCTAAGGATTGCTTTGGCTCTTGTTTTTCCAAATGAATTTTATGATTGCTTTTTCTAGTTCTGTGAAAAATGTCATTGGGATTTTAATAGGAATCACATTAAATCTGCATGACAGTTTTGGTAGTATGGTCATTTTGACAATATTAATTCTGCCTATCCAAGAGCATGGGAGATCTTTCCATCTTCTAAGGTCTTCCTCAATTTCCTTCTTGTGTTCTGTAGTGTTCATTTCAGAGGTCTTTAACCTCTTTTCTTATGTTGATCTTAAGTATTTTTTTTTCTCGAGGCTGTTGTGAATGGGGTAGTTCTCCTAATTTCTCTTTAAGTTGATTCATCATTGATGTATAGAAATGCATTTGATTTATGTGTATAATTTTTTATCATGCTGCTTTGTTGAATTCATTTATTAGTTCTAGATTTCTGGTGCAGTTTTTCTGGATCTTCTAAATATAGAATCATGTTGATGGCACATAGTTATAGTTTGAGTTCTTCCATTCCTATTTGTATCCCTTTAATTTCTTTCATCCGTCTGATTCAGCTGGTTAGAGTTTCTAGGATAATGGTGAATATAACTGGTAAAAGAGGGCATGCCTGTCTTCTTCCAGTTTTTAGGGGGAGTGCTTTCAATTTTACTCCATTTAGAATGATCTTGACCTTGGGCTTAGCATAGAGAGCTGTTACAATGTTCAGCTATGTTCCTACTATCCAAGGGTTTTCTGGTATTTTGAATATGAAGAGGTGCTGCATTTTGTCAAATGCTTTCTCTGCATCTATTGAGATGATCATATGATTATTGTCTTTAAGTCTACTGATATGATGAATTATGTTTGTTGATTTTTGTATCCTGGACAAACCTTGAATCTGTGGGATAAATCCCACTTGATCCTGGTGCCCTACCTTTTAAATATGTTTTTGTATGTGATTTGCCTGAATTTTATAGAGAATTTTTGTGTCTTTGTTCATTAGGGATATTGGTCTGAAGTTTTCATTCCTCGACGTGTCTTTGTTTGGTTTTGCTATTAGGTTGACACTAGCCTTGTAGAATGAATTTGGAAGGGTTCCCTCATTTTCTATTTCATGAAATAATTTGAGGAGTATCGTTGTTAATTCTTCTTTGAAGGTCTTGTAGAACTCAGCTGAGAATCCTCTGGTCCTGGACTTTACTAAGTTGGTAGGGTTTTGATGGTGTCTTCAATTTCATTGCTGAAGTTGGTCTATTTAAATTGTGCATGTCCTCTTGATTCAGTTTGGGTAATTCATGTCTCCATTAATTTGCTAATGTCTGAAATTTTCTATTTTATTGGAGTATAAATTTTCAAAAGTTTTTTATTATCTTCTGTTTTTAGTAGTGTTTTTTGTGACATTTCCTTTTTCATAATGGATTTTAGTTATTTGTGGTTTTTTTTTCCTTTTTCTTTTTGTTAGTGTAGCAAAGGGCTTACCAATTTAATTTATTTTTTCAAAGAACCTACTTTTCACTTTGTCAATTTTTTTCAAATTGTTTCTTTTGTTTCAATTTCATTGATTTCAGTTCTGATTTTTTTTCTTGTCTTCTGCTTTTGGCATTAATTTGTTCTTTTTCTAAGGGTTTGAGATGTCATTTTAGGTCATCTGTTTGTTGGCTTTTTATTCTTTTAATGAATGAGCTCAATGTTGTTGGGCCCAACTTAAGAACAGACCAATCACCACTGAGAAGTCCAAATTTGAGAGTCTATTAGTCGGCAGCTGACTGCCTCACACATTGCCCAAAAATGGCTATTGGGAGGACAATCCTCAGCACAAGGTTGCAGGGATTTTAATACCATAAGTAAAACACTTAGGGTACATTAGCCATAAGTGGCTGTTGTTACGATTCAAAATTACAAACTAACATCATGAGATCTAAAACCATAAGCTTAAGGAGAAATGGGTCAAAACAACCTTAGTCAGGAACAAGTTAAAGACTGGTTACTAACATCTAGACAATTGTTCTCTGACAGGGTACATTGTCCAAGAAAAATATGAACCAAAAAAAGAACAATTTTACATCATATAAGAATTGCCATTTTGTGTTGCCAAACATGCTATGCTAAGCAACTGTTGATGGGTACTGAGGTGTCGTGTTCCCAGAGGAGAAGCATTAACTATATGACATGGAGTCTCAGGGTAAAATTGATCCTGTTTTGTCATTTCCCATCTATCCTGGTCCATAACACTCAGTGCAATGAACTTTCCTCTTAGCATTGCTTTCATAATGTCCCTAAGATTTTGATATGTTGTGTCAGTGTTCTCATTTATCCCTAAGTATTTTTTTTTCCTCCATGATTTCTACTGCTATCCATTTGTCATTCAGTAGCATGTTATTTAGTCTCCAGGTGTTGGAGTTGTTTCTATTTTTTATTTAATCATTGATTTCTAGTTTCATTATGCTATGATCTGATAGAATGCAGGGTTGTATTTCTATTTTTTTTGTATTTGCTAATAGTTGATTTGTGGCATAACATATAGTCTAATTTAGAGAAGGATCCATGTGCTGCTGAGAAGAGTGTATTCGCTCAATGATGGATGAAATACTCTAAATGTATCTGTGGATTTTGAGATCGGCCAATCCCAAAAATCCAAAAGCCGAATGGTCTCTCTGATAAATGAATGATGATGCATAATGTGGGGGGGAAAGATGGCAAGAATGGAGGAAAGATAGCTAGCATAGAGGGAAGAGAGGGGTGGGGGCGGGTGGGGGGGTAAAATTAATAACAGAGTGTGTGACAGATATCATTGCCCTGTGTACATGCATGAAAGCACAGATGGTGTGACTCTATTTGTGTACAACCCTTGAAACAATAGCTGTACTCCATTTGTGTTCAATGAATCAATAAGTAAATAAAAAAAATAAAAAAAATAAAAACTAAAAAAAAAAATTTACATTTAAAAACCAAAAAAATAAAAATAAAAATAAAAAATAAAACCAAAAAATAAAAAATAAAAAAATAAATGTATCTGTGAAGTCTCAATAATTGATTGTGTTATTTAGTTCTATAGTTTCTTTGTTTAGATTTTTTGGAAGACCTATCCCATGGTGAGAGAGGTGTAATAAAGATACCCAGTATTATTGTGTTGAGGGCTAATTGTTTCTTGAAATTGTGAAGGGTTTGTTTGATGTATGTAGATGCTCCACTTGGGAGGTGTATATATTTAGGATTCTTATGTCTTGTTGAACTATGATTCCCTTAAGCAGTGTGAAATGTCCTTTATTCTTTCTGAATAACTCTGGATTGAAGTCATTTTATCTGATATGAAGATGGAAACCAGGCCATTCTGCAGCTTCCCTAGAGGAGAGAGGCCATCTTCAGCTGCCTGAGCCCTTGGAGCTGAGCTCAGGCCTTCCCGTGGGGATACGGTGCTTCGGCTCCAGGTGAGATCTGGCCAGGAGTGGAGCTGGTTTCTGGCTCCAGAGTGGGGTTTGGGCCATTCGGCGCCACTCTGCAGGTTCCCTGGTGGAGAGAGGCCATCTTCAGCTGCCTGAGCCCTCGGAGCTGAGCTCAGGCCTTCCAGCGGGGTCACAGTGCTGCATCTCCTGGTTGCCTCTGCCCAGAAGCATTGATCATTCCCAACCTGGAGGTAGTGGAACAGCAGCTATCTTGGGTCACCGCTTGATCAAGCACCTCTCAAACATCTGGTGAGTTACTGGAAATCTGAGGGACACTTTAAGTCTTTACAGGGAAATTGCAATCCCTCTGATTTGCACTACTAGAGGGGAAGATACATGAGCAGCATGAGAAAACACAGGAAGAAAGTGTCCCAAACAAACCTAGATGATACATCAAGAGAACCCAAAGACAGCATGGTAGAAGGAATGACAGAAAGGGAGTTCGGAATGTTCATAATTAAAATGATCCGAGAAGAGAATGATGTGATGAGAGAGCAGATTCAGGCTATGAATAATCAGCTAATAGAGCAATTGCAGGAAGCAAAAATTCATTTCAATAAAGAGATAGAAGTTCTGAGAAAAAAACAAACAGAAATCCTTGAAGGAAACAAGGAAATGAAGGAAACAATCAACCAAGTTAAAAACTCAATAGAAAGCGTAATTAACAGAATAGATCACTTGGAAGACAGAACCTCAGACAATGAAGACAAAACATTTAATCTTGAAAACAAAGTCGAACAAACAGAGAAGATGGTTAGGAATCATGAACGAAACCTCCAAGAAATATGGGACATCATGAAAAGACCAAATTTAAGAGTTATTGGGATTGAGGAAAGCACAGAGATACAAACCAAGGGTATGAATAATCTGTTCAAGGAAATAATATCAGAAAATTTCCCAAATATGATGAATGAGATGGAAAATCAATTACAAGAGGCCTACAGGACACCAAACACACAGAATTTCAACAGATCCACACCAAGGCACATTATAATGAAAATACCTAACATACAAAACAAAGGTAGAATTTTAAAGGCTGTGAGAGAAAAGCAGCAGATTACCTACAGGGGGAAACCAATACAGATATCAGCAGATTTCTCAACCCAGACCCTAAAAGCAAGAAGGGCCTGGAACAACATATTTCAAGCTCTGAGAGCCGGGCGTGGTGACGCATGCCTGTAATCCAAGCGACTTGGGAGGCTGAGTCAGGAGGATCGCGAGTTCAAATCCAGCCTCAGCAACTTAGCGAGACCCTTAGCAATTCAGTGAGACCCTGTCTGTAAATAAAATACAAAAGAGGGCTGGGGATGTGGCTCAGTGGCCAAGTGTCCCTGAGTTCAATCCTGGTTCAAAAAAAAAGAAAAGAAAACAGATGCCAACCAAGAATCTTATACAAGCAAAACTTACCTTCAGATTTGATGATGAAACAAAATCCTTTCATGATAAACAAAAACTTAAAGAATTCAAAGAGAAAGCCTACCCTACAGAACATTCTCAGCAAAATATTTGAAGAGGAAGAAACGAAAAATAACAATATCAGTCATCATGAGGAGGAATTACCCTAAAGAAAGAGTCAATCAAAGGAGAAACAAAGTTAAGCTAAAAACCCGCAAAAAGCTAAAATGACAAGAAATACAAGTCAAAACTCAATAATAACCCTAAATATAAATGGCCTAAACTCATCAATCAAAAGACATAGACTGGCAGAATGGATGAAAAAGAAAGACCCAACAATATGCTGCCTTCAAGAGACTCATCTCATAGAACAACATGCCCACAGACTAAAGGTGAAAGGTTGGGGAAAAACATACCATGCACATGGACTGAGTAAAAAAGCTGGGGTTTCCATTCTCATTTCAGATAAAGCAGACGTCAACCCAAGTTAGTCAGAAGGGATAAAGAAGAACATTTCATACTGCTTAAAGGAAGCATAAATCAGCAAGACTTAACAATCATAAATATTTATACACCAAACAATGGTGCATCCATGTATGTCAATCAGATCCTTCTCAATTTCAGGAATCAAATAGACCAAAACACAATAATACTGGGAGACTTTAACACTCCTCTCTCACCAATGGACAGATTCTCCAAGCAAAAATTGAACAAAGAAACGATAGGACTCAATGACACAATCACTAATTTGGACTTAACAGACATACATAGAATATTCCATCCATCAAAAAGCGAATACACTTTCTTCTCAGCAGCTCATGGGTCCTTCTCTAAAATAGACCATATGTTATGCCACAAAGCTACTCTTAGCAAATACAAAAACATAGAGATACTACCTTGTATACTATTAGAACATAATGGAATGAAATTAGATATCAATGATAAAGTTAGAAACAGAAACTACTCCAAGACCTGGAGATTAAATAATATGCTATTGAATGATACATGGATAACAGAAGACATTAGCGGGGAAAGTAAAAGATTCTTAGAGGTCAACGAGAACAAAGATACAACATATCAAAATCTCTGGGATACTATGAAAGCAGTGCTAAGAGGAAAATTCATTGCAGGGATTGCATTTAATAAAAGAATGAAAAGTCAACAAATCAATGACCTCACATTACAGCTACAATCCCTAGAAAAAGTGGAACAGATCATCACCAAAAGTAGTAGAAGACAGGAAATAATCAAAATCAGAGCTGAAATAAATGAAATTGAAACAAAAGAAACAATTCAAAAACCTGACGAAACAAAAAGTTGTTACTTTGAAAAAAATAAAATTGATAAACCCTTAGCCACGCTAACGAAGAGAAGGAGAGAGAAACTCCAAATTACTAAAATTCATGATGTAAATGGAAATATTACAACAGACACAATTGAAATACAAAACATAATAAGAAGCTACTTCGAAAAATTTATACTCCAATAAAATAGAAAACCTGGAAGACATCAACAGGTTCCTAGAAGCATATGAGCCACCCAAACTGAATCTGGAGGACATACACAACTTAAATAGATCAATTTCAAGCAATGAAATAGAGGAAGTCATAAAAAGCCTACCAACAAAGAAAAGTCCAGGACCAGATGGATTCACAGCCGAGTTCTACAAGACCTTCAAAGAAAAGCTCATTCCAATACTCCTCAAAGTATTTCACAAAATAGAGGAGGAGGGAACCCTTCCAAACTCATTCTATGAAGCTAATATCACCCTGATACCAAAACCAGAGAAGGACACATCAAGGAAAGAAAATTTCAGACCCATATCTCTAATGAACATCGATGCAAAAATTCTTAACAAAATTTTAGCGAATCGCATACAAAAGCATATTAAAAAGATAGTGCACCATGATCAAGTGGGTTTGATCCCGGGTATGCAAGGTTGGTTCAACATCCGGAAATCCATAAATGTAATTCACCACATCAACAGACTTAAAGTCAAGAACCACATGATTATTTCAATAGATGCAGAGAATACATTTGATAAAATACAGCACCTATTCATGCTCAAAACACTAGAAAAAATAGGGGTAGTGGGGACATTCCTTAACATTGTAAAGGCTATCTATGGTAAGCCCACAGCTAACATCATTCTAAATGGAGAAAAATTGAAAGCATTCCCCCTGAGAACTGGAACAAGGCAGGGATGCCCACTTTCACCACTACTATTCAACATTGTTCTTGAAACTATAGCCAGAGCAATTAGACAGACCCAAGAAATTAGAGGAATACGAATAGGAAAAGAAGAGATCAAACTATCCCTATTTGCTGATGACATGATTCTCTATTTAGAAGATCCTAAGAATTCCACCAGAAAACTTCTGGAACTCATAAATGAATTCAGTAAAGTAGCAGGATATAAAGTTAATGCTCATAAATCTAATGCAATTTTATTCGTAAGTGATGCATCCTCTGGGAGAGAAATTAGGAAACCTACCCCATTCACATTAACCTAAAAAATAAAATAAAATACTTGGGAATCAATCTAACACAAGAAGTGAAAGACCTCTACAATGAGAACTACAGAACACTAAAGAAAGAAGTTAAAAAACTTCTGAGAAGATGAAAAGATCTCCCATGTTCTTGGATAGGCAGAATTAATATTGTCAAAATGGCCATACTTCCAAAAATGCTATACAAATTCAATGCAATTCCAATTAAAATCCCAATGATGGACCTCATAGAAATAGAGCAAGCAATTATGAAATTCATTTGGAGGAATAAGAGACCCAGAATTGCTAAAGCAATCCTTAACAAGAAGAGGGAAGCAGGGGGTTTCACAATACCAGACCTCCAACTATACTACAGAGCAATAGTAACAAAAACAGCATGGTATTGGTACCAAAATAGGCAGGTAGATCAATGGTACAGAATAGAGGACACAGAGACAAACCCACATAAATACAGGTATCTCATACCTGACAAAGGAGCCAAAAACATACAATGGAGAAAAGACAGCCTCTTCAACAAATGGTGCTGGGAAAACTGGAAATCCACATGCAGCAAAATGAAACTAAACCCATATCTCTCACCCTGTACAAAACTCAACTCAAAGTGGATCAAGGACCTAGAAATTAGACCAGAGACTCTGCACCTAATAGAAGAGAAAATAGGTCCAAATCTTCATCATGTTGGCCTAGGACCAGATTTCCTTAACATGACTCCCAAAGCACAAGAAATAAAAGCTGGAATCAATGATTGGGATAGAGTCAAACTAAAAAGCTTTTTCTCGGCGAAGGAAACAATCAGCAATGTGAAGAGAGAGCCTTCAGAGTGGGAGAAAATCTTTGCCACACACACTTCAGATAGAACACTAATCTCCAGAATCTACCAAGTACTCAAAAATCTTTACATCAAGAACATTAATAACCCAATCAATAAACGGGCCAAGGAAATGAACAGACACTTTAAAGAGGAAGATCTACAAGCAATCAACAGATTTAAGAAAGAAAGTTCAACATCACTCGTTATAAGAGAAATGCAAATCAAAACCACCTTAAGATTTCATCTTACCCCAATTAGAATGTCTTTTATTAAGAACACAGGCAACAACAGGTGTTGGTGAGGATGTGGGGAAAAGGGTACACTCATACATTGCTGGTGGGAGTGCAAGTTGGTGCAGTCACTCTGGAAAGCAGTGTGGAGATTCCTTAGAAAACTTGGAATGGATCCACCATTTGACCCTGCTATCCCACTCCTTGGCCTATACCCAAAGGACTTAAAATCAGATTGCCTCAGTGATGCAGCCACATCAATGTTCATAGCTGCTCAATTCACAATAGCTAGATTATGGAATCAACCTAGATGCCCTTCAGTGGATGAATGGATAAAGAAACTATGGTATATATACACAGTCAATATTACTCAGCCATAAAGAAGAATAAAATTATGGCATTTGTAG
>JAJEJO010003360.1:26445-60550 GCA_020662805.1 Glaucomys volans | reverse complement strand
CAGTGATGCAGCCACATCAATGTTCATAGCTGCTCAATTCACAATAGCTAGATTATGGAATCAACCTAGATGCCCTTCAGTAGATGAATGGATAAAGAAACTGTGGTATATATACACAATGGAATATTACTCAGCCATAAAGAAGAATAAAATTATGGCATTTGTAGGTAAATGGATGATGTTGGAGACTGTTATGCTAAGTGAGATCAGCCAATCCCAAAAATCCAAAGGCTGAATGGTCTCACTGATAAATGAATGATGATGATGCATAATGCGGGGGGGAAGCGTGGCAAGAAGGGAGAAAGGATAGATAGCATAGAGGGAAGGGACGGGTGGGGTTGGGTGGGAGGTAAAAACAGAAAGTGTGACAGACATCATTGCCCTGTGTACATGCATGAACGCACAGATGGTGTGACTCTACTTTGTGCACAACCAGAGAAACAATAGCTGTACTCCCTTTTTGTTTTCAATGAATCAATAAGTAAATAAAAAAAAAAAAGATGGAAACCACCTCTTGTTTACCATTTCCATGTGATTGGTATGATTTTTCCCAGTCTTTCACCTCAGTCTGTGAATGTCTTTCCCTAGGAGGTGAGTCTCTTGAAGACAGCGTATTGCTGGTTCTTTTTTTAAAATCAAATCTGCCAGTCTATATCTTTTGATTGATGAGTTTAGGTCATTAACATTCAGGGTTATTATTGAGATCTGATTTGTATTCCCAGTCATTTTGTTTCATTTTGGGGTTTTAACTTGACTTAGTTTCCCTTTTGATTTTCCTTTCCTTTAGTGTATTTCCTCTCTTCACTGGTTTTCATTTTCTTTTTCACTTCTTCCTCCTGGAATTTTTTATTGCAGATGTTCCATGGTGCAGGCTTTCTGGTTGTGAAATCTTTTAACTTCTGTTTTGGCTTGCCCCTATATGTAATTTGTTTTTTTTTTTTCTCTTTTACAACCTTTAAAATTCTGTCCTTATTCTATATGTTAGTCATTCTCATTATAATGTACCTTGTTGTGGGTCTGTTGCAATTTTGTACACTTGGTGTCCTGTAAGCCTCTTATAGTTGATTTTAATTCTTTAGAATTGGGAAATTTTCTGATATTATGTCATTGAAGAGATTGTGCATTCCTTTGGTATGTATTTCCACACCTTCCTCTATTCCAATAAATCTTAAATTTGGTATTTTCATTGTATTCCATATTTCTTGGAACTTCAGTTCATGGTTTCTTACTATCTTCTCTGTCTGGTCAGCTTTAATTTCAAGAGTATATATTTTGTCTTCATTGTCTAAAGTGTCTTCTAAGTGGTCTAGTCTGTCAGTGATTCTTTCTATTGAATTTATCATTTGGTTTATTGATTCCTTCATTTTGAGGATGTCTGCTTGTGTAATTTTTTTTTTACAATCTTTAACTCCTTATTGAAGTGATCTTTCAATTCCTGTATTTTCTTTTCGATTTCACTCCTTATATTATCCTTACTTTGCAGATGAGCTTAATTATATACATTCTAAATTCCTTCTCAGACATTTTTTCTCCAGTGTGTCTATGAATTCTGTAGTTGGAACATCTTGGTTTTTTTGAGGCAGTTTTTTCCTTGCTTCTTCATGTTGTTTGTGTGTCTTCCCATCTAGTGGTATTGGAGCTGAGGTAGCATAGTTTCTACCCTGTAATTTTACAGTGTCTCTGAAGACTTCCAGTACTCACCTTTAAGGGGGAGACTAATATTAACAACACCCAATGTGAACAATATAAAATCCTAAACATAATAACTCCAATTAAGGCATCTATAGTTTTGTCACAATAAACAAATGATGTGTTTAATTATTGTCTACAATATGAGAATAAGTTTGCTAAACTTATTATTGGTTATTATTGGTTATTAAACTTATTATGGTTTATTATTTCAAATGATAGATAAAGAGGGAACAGAAGAAGTGTAGGATGTAATGTTTATGAGGGAGGAGAGAAGATGAGATAAAAATTATAGTAAGAGCAAAGGAAGAATTAATAGAAGTTGGCTGTAAGCATGAGAGAAGTGAGAAAGAGAATAAAGGGAGACAGATAAGTGAGAGAAAAATATATAGATTTTTTTAAAAAGGTAAAAATATGACTACACAACAGAACTACAATAATATGCTATTTAGACTTTCCACTATTCAATAAATTGGTGCATGGAAAATATTTGGATGGTAGAGATGTGAGACAGAGGGGGAAAGAAAAAAAATGGAAAGTCTCTATGGAAAATTGCTGATTGCTTCCATCGGCTTTCAAACATTTTCTCAGCTTCCCTTCTCCACTGGCAGGTAAGGTTGTCTGAAGTTTGATAGTAGCTCTAGTCCCATGGGTGCCAGATTGGTTGGCAGGGTGAGCAGATTGCAAGATGCCCTCATGCCCTCTTTAGTCTTTCCACAGGTTGTAGCTGGCCCCTTCAGTCCCTATGCCTTTCAGGGGTCACTGAACTGAAGAGTTTCTGGTTTTATCCATTTTCTCATCCTGTGCTCCCCTAGGGGAAGTTCCTCTAGTCTTCAGCTTTCCACAGGCACAGGCTTGCCAGATCCAGACTGACCCAGGCAAACCCAATTGCAATCTGATGGACCTGGGCTTCAGATTCCGCAGGCTCTGCCTTGCTGCAGTCCCACAATCTCTATGCCATTCCAACTTGCAGAGAGAACACCAGGGATGTGTGGACATGATGGACTGATCCTGCAAAGTGGTCACCAGATGGTGGTCACTAGCCCTGGGTGTAACTAGACCAGAAGGTACCCTGACAATATAATTCTAGGCAATAGCTGGTGTCTCCAGACTGAGGCAGCCATACCCCAAGATGGCAGGGTGGCTGCAGCAAACCTACAGGCCCGTTGGTTCTGGTTGGAGTCCCAAGATGGCTGCAGCCATTTGCAACCAAACCTGTGGCTACCCTGACAGTGGACTTCCAGGTAGCCATGAGCAACAGGGGCTCCTTAGGCACTCTGCAAGTGGTCTGTAGTCAGTGGGCACTTGGCAGGTGTCAGCAGGTGGACGTCGGGTGGCAGGTGATGTGCAGGCTAAAGGTGGGCATTATACTGGCAAAAGGCTGGTAATCATGGCAAACAAATGAGGGACAAAGAATAAGTGATCAGTGGGCAATAAGGGCTGTTTTGCAAAAAGCAGTATTTCTTCTGCTTGAGTCCTGGGTCAAAAGGTGACAAGGTGTGCAACTTCCTCCTAGCTTGCCATCTTGTATCTCCTCCATATTTCTTATCATTACACTTTCTTTTAGCAGTCCTACCCTTGCCAGTGTTCTCAATTCTTCCACAATCAAAATTTCTATTTTTTGTTCACCTTTCCTCTTCTTTCCCCATCATAAGAAATACTCAGATAGGGAATCTTCAAACTTAGTAATTTTCAATTGTGTGTGTGTATATGTGTGTGTATGTGTGTGTGAATAAGAAGGTGCTTTTCAGAAAACTAGAGTCTCAAGTTCTTTGAGGAAACCCAAATAAAATTAGCATCTCTATCTCTCTGATGCACACACACACACGACTACACAACTTTATTTATTGGGCTCTTGTTCATCTTTAGATTTTAATTCAGGAAGTGACTCCTTCAGGGAGAAGTCTGACTTACTCACACATTGTTCAATTCATTTCTTATGTTATAAAAAGCCATTTCCTTTGCTTTACATTACAGTATTCTCTTGAGTTAATAATTATACATGTATTTACATGGTTGCATTATTACTTTCCATTCCACTTGAGCTTAGTTTTATGAGAATAGGTTATTTTGTATAAATATTTCATAAATATTTTTGAGTTAATAACTTTTACAAAACATTGCTCTCCTTTCATATAGCTTGCCCCTTATAGCTTAGTTCTTTTTATATTTTTAACATTTAACATTTAAAAATAATAAACAATAGCAATTTATTCTACATACATTATATCATTTGTTGTTCACAACAGTCATAGAAAAGATATGTTCATATTGTCATTTTAAAGCAAGAAACCAACACTCAGATAAGATACTTTTCTATCTGGAAAGTGACATAGCTGAATTTAAATGTAGATGTTTTTTGGCTAAAATATGTTCCTAGTACTTTTGCTAAATGTCCAATATGTTTTAATTAAATTATTCATCTGCCAGATTTTATGTAAATTTCACACTGTGGAATTGGGAAAAAAATATACAAGAATTTCTCAGATGAACAACATCTGGATTAAGACTCCATAAGCTTATATTCTGGGTTGAAGTTTTACAGCTTCCCTGTTTTATTTTTTAAACTGGCAAGCTTAGTTTCAATCAACATGAATTCCTTGAAATGCCAAACTCTGAGTAACTGAAACCAGTCTTTTACCTTTAGGCAGAAACTACTAAAAATGTATCTCAGTATAATATTCAAAAGTATATATTGAAAGAGTGAAAGAAAGTCTCTCTTAAATCACTCTGATACAAACACAAATCAAAGGAGAAAGTAACACTCTCATTAATCATATTAATCGTTGCTTTCTCATTAATTACTAGGTTTGGAGTTTCAACTAGATTAGGTTTCAAAAATGACACACACACACACACATATATGTCATATATATGTATTTCTAGGTTATGCTAGGTCCTTGTGATGCAGATGGGTCACACAGAATTTATATGCTAATGATTCTCAAAACGCAGAATATATCCTAGGACTCTGAGGATGGGAAGCAAGACAGCTAGAACTGATTCCAAGGAGTGTGGGGAGTGAGAACACTCTATCATAATTTGATCATAGCCTTGATCTCTTACTCAGGATTTCTTGTACCTCTTTGCTTTAATTGGATCTAGGCCTTATTATGAAGTCACAGGTTCTTCCATAATCCTAAGTGAAGTTCATACTTTTAGTCTCTCCCAAGAGGTAAGGGGACATAGTCAGATATTTCTGACTTTCCATTCCCTTCCTGTGTTTAGAAATATCCTGGTGTTATGGTTTGGATATGTGAGGTTTCTAAAAGCTCATGTGTGGAACAGTGCAAGAATGTTCAGAGGTGAAATGATTACATTATGAGAACTGCAATCTAATCAATGGACTAAGCTACATGAGTAAGTTAATTGAGTGGATTACTATAGACAGGTTTGGTGTGCATGTGGGAAGTACGTCACTGGGGAAATGTCTTTGGGGTTTCTAGTTTGACTCTAGTAAGTCAACTGACCATGGACATAACCTCTGAAACTATGGATCAAAACATACTTTTCCTCCTCTAAATTGTTCTTGTAATGTCTTTTGGTCACAGTGACAAAAATCTGACTAATACACCTGACAAATATTTTTTTTCCTTGACTCTCCTCTCATTTACTATGTACTCACTACTCCACTGCATTTCCACTGTTTACTACACTGATTTATTCAAAATGTTGTTTTATTTTTCCAGAAGTTTCTATATCTGGACTTACGTATTCTTTTATATACTAGGTTCACAGTGATTTGTGGGCAATTGTATTCCCTTGTGCACAATTCAAATCCACATTGAGCCTTGTTTTATCCTCATATAGAATCATTCTTCCTCTTATTCATACATTTTAAAATATTCTCTATTCATAAACTTACATATTTTCAGACTATTAATTACTTACTGCCACTATATATTTTTCAAATTCATCAACATAGTGTTTACTTGGTGCTTTCCAATTTATCACTTTAACATACCTTTCTACAGTATTTGAAAATTTTCTAACTTGTTCTAGAGCTTACGATACATCATTTGGACCAACATTTTCACATCTAGACTTGGAACACTTTCCTTTTTGCAGTTTGCAATTTCTTATAGGTTGTGCATCAAAAAGATCATATTGAAAAAATTCTAAAGGGTAATTTTTCTATGCTCTTCAAAAATAATAAAATATATTGTTTTCAAAGACAGAACCTTCTTTGATAGAAGACAAGGTTAAGGGAAAGCCTAGGAATATTATACTACAGTAATATTTTTGTCTCTGAAAAAATGCAACCCTCATCACATTATTTAAACTTACCAGACTCTTAAGAATTTTGTAATTATTTTCTCTTTCTCCATACTAGCAGTGTAAGTGATACATATTAGTTCACATACCAAGGGAAAGAAGAGAAAAAAAGAATATGTGAATGATGAATGGTTGATTTATATGCCTGTTAACTCATTTTTATTTTATGCATGAGGCAAAGGAGTTACCCTTATGGGAAAACGTTCAATTTCATCAACAAATCAACAAAAAGAGAAAGAGGAGGAATGGAGACCTTCAAATTTAAAAGAATAGAATATGTTTTAAGTAGTTGAATCATGAATCAACTGAAAGTTTAAAAAATATGTGTTTAAAATAACCAGATTTTTGTCATGGTGACTAAAATGCCTGACATAAACAGCTTAAAAGAAAAAAGTTTAGTTTGACTCATAGTGTCATAGTTTCAGTCCATGGTTGGAGAACTCCATTGCCTTGGGCATGAGGTGAGCCAAAACATGATGGCAGAATGGCATGGCAAGAGAAACCTGCTCAACTTATGGCATGTGGACAAGAGAGAGAGACAGACGGAAGAGACCATGGACAAGATGTAGACTCCAAGAGCAAGTCCCCAGTGCCATCCTTCCACCAACCATGCCCCATCTACCAACTTTCTCCACCTCCTCCCAGAAGTCCATTCACATAATTAATCCACTAATGAGGTTAGAGCCCTCATGATCCAATCACTTCCCAAAAGCCCCATATCTGAACATTGCTGCATTATGAATCATGCCTTCAACAACTGAGTTTTCATTCTACTCCTGGTATCCAAAAGTTCCTACTCATCATACAATATGAAATCCAATCCATCTCCAAGAGTTCAATAGTATTTACGGTTCCGCCATTTCTCAGAAGTCCAAGTCCAAAGTGTCCTCTTATGCTGATGGCAAACTCTTAATTGTGAGCTCCTATAAAGATCAAAAAGTAAGTTATATACTCTTAAGTATATAACTTTTAAGTGAGTACATATACTTTTAACATACAATGTCACATAGTGAATATTCTCATTATAAAAGGGAGTAATAGGGCATAGAAAAAAGGGATGAAAGAATAAACATTAAGTTTTGAAGCTCCATATCCAGCATCTGGGACACAATGTGGCAATATTTGGACCCTAGACATCTTTGGCAGCCCCACTCAAATAGTCTTGCCAGTTTCAACCCATCTGGCCTTTCACTTGGGCTGGCTCTGCTTGCTGCCTGCAGTTTTCTTTCACAGAAATTCAACATTTCTTGCATCTCTAAATTTAGGGGTCTATACTGCAGCATTTGCTTCATTCTCACTGCTCACATATTCCCCTCTCACAGTCTGCCTGCAGGAATTCTGGCCCTGCTATGTACACATTGCCTTACCTCCCAGGTCTTCCTCTGAAATCTCAGTCGTAGCCTACATAACTCCCTAACTTCAGCATTTTGCATTCCTGCAGAACAAGCACTATGCAAAGATCTGCCCCCAGCTCAACCAAAAATGGGGCCCAATTAGACCATGGCTAAAGGGTTTTCTGAGTGTCTGAGTGGCAGAGCATGTTAAAGTCCTGGGGAAGCAAACTTTTAGGTGGTCCTACAGAAGTTGGATGCCTCAGCATTCTTAAAGGCAAAGACTTTCAAACAAGGTTTCAGAGCCTATAATGTTTTGGGTTGTACTGATTACAGAGATGTCCTCAAGGCATCATTCCTACTGTCATGATGCAAAGTACTTGGCTTCTCTTTAATTGCATTTATCTCTTCTGTAACCACACCTTTCTTGGAACAAAATTTTCATTACATTTCTGGTCAAACTGCCGTATTTTCAAATGTTTCTGCTCTGATTTTTCCTCCTGTTTCTCACTATGAATATGGCTAGAATATCTGCCAACCGTTTCCAGGTCATTGCCTGAACGATTTGCTGCTCAGAATTTCCACCACTATGTTAATTGATTCATCACCTTTAAACTGAGTCTCACACAAAGTCTTAGGGCATGAACAAAATGTAGGCAAGTTTTTTTTTTTTTCTTTTTTCTGTCAGAATGGCACAATTCCTACTAGAATCTTCATTCCCATCTGAAACATTTCTATCTATATTCTAGTATTCTGAGCTTATACCCAAACAAGCCAATAAGCTCTACTTATGACATTCTCAAGTTTCTCTAGCCGGTAGCTCACAAACTCTCCAAATTCCTCCCACAAGTCATTTCCAAAGTCTTTTGAACCAGATGGTCAGGTACAGTCACAGAAAGGACCCCACTTCTTAGGACCAATTTTCTGCCTTAGTCAGTTTTTTGTCTCTGATACAAATATCTGAGGAGGGAAAAAACTTAGAGGTAAAGATTTATTTTGGCTCATGATTTGAGAGACTTCAATCTATGATTGGCTGACACCAAGGGAGAAACAGCATGGTGGAAAACCATGGCATTGGAAAATTGCTCAGTTCATGGATCTGATTGGAAGCAAAATGAGAGACAGAGGAAGTGTCCAGGAACAAGGTGCTCCTCAAGGACATGCCCCATGACTTCTTCCAGTCAATTCCCAGCTGCCTACAGTTTTCACCACCTCCTTTAGTTCATTCAACTATCAATGGATTAATCTACAGATGAGGCCAGATTCAATCACTTCCCAAAGCCCTATCTCTGGACATTCCTACATTAGAAACCAAGCAGTTAGCACAGGAGCTTTGGGAAGACATTTCAAATTCAAACCATAACACCAACCAACACTAACGTACTAATCAGAAAAAAAAAGATGATATATTTATTTGTGGGATATTAATAGGTGATCACCTTAAGAGCAAACTATTTAAAATATAAATGTGTAAGTATTCATGTATAAAAAGATATGATATCTTAGATTTCCATGAAAATTTTCTGTGACAGGAAGAGTAATTGGGATTTAAAGAAGAAACAAGGGCTAAAATTGATAATTATTGGAATTCATACTGATTATAAGGAGTTCACTACTCTATTTTCCCTCCTTTTTTATGTATGATCAAAATTTTCTGTAGTGGAATGTTGAAAAGTATAATTTTTAAGGTAAATTCTTAAATACTTTTCCACAAAACTTTTGATATGCATTCAAATGATTGACAAAATTGGTGACATTTCTTTTAAATAAAATGAGTTATTATTATATATTCATTTCTACTATCAAATATTCATCTCTAAGAGAAGGAT
This sequence comes from Glaucomys volans, assembly GCA_020662805.1. Lineage (NCBI taxonomy): Eukaryota > Metazoa > Chordata > Mammalia > Rodentia > Sciuridae > Glaucomys > Glaucomys volans. The sequence goes on along the minus strand of JAJEJO010003360.1, from coordinate 51,426 downwards.
TACATAATAATATACTTATCAAAAGTGAGTTTTCCTTTTTCACTTTTTAGTGGCACATTGCATTTGGCTTTCAACCCAAAGATATTGGCATGATTCCAATTCATACCCATCATGAGCCAGTGATTTATCTGTTGCAGTGAGTCTAAGAATTAGAACACTGTACTACTATAAATTGAAATTGAGACAAGAACAACTTTGTTGTATAAAACTCTGGTTGAAATATCACTGCTCTTGCACATTAAGGTTTATGACAACATTATGTAAATCGAAAACTTGAAAATAAATTAAATTCAATGTGATTCTCAGAGACATGGCTGTGAAAAGCTAGACTATGTATCCGGCACATAAAATGAATTGGAACAGGATGAATAAGAATCAGAAAATAAAATGAGAAATCGAATGCAATTTGTCTTTTCCTCTTTATCTTCCTCCTTGTCTCTTCCTATTTTAATAGGTCCCAGCACTGATATAATTACTTAGAGTCTTGATAGTATGTAGGCAAGTGTATAGAATCACAATACAATGCACATTATACTAAATTAATCACATTTGCATCAGTCAAATACATCACATATAGTTACATAGTTTGCATTGTTCAAAGTTAAACCTATATACTAAATATCAATGTTATGACTTGAAGCCTAATTTTCTCCTACAACAGAGGATTAAATATTTTTTCTGTCACATTCTCAATACCATATTAGCTATTTTTTTATGACTTCTTTCTCTAAGTTGTTTTTCCACTTACAGAAGATCAAATTTTGGAAATTTTTTGGTTTGTTCCATTTCTTTCAACTTTACTTGGTATCCAGTAAGACTTCTTGATATTTCCTTGTTTAACTTCAATTTCTATTCCCATTTCCTAGTCCAAATCCTAATTTTCTAAACTAAAATTATTCTCTGTTCATGAATTCCCTGCTTCCAAGCTTTTCCAGCTCCTTAGACGACTGGACAGTATGAACTGATAATTCTCCTAAAATATTATTTAATTGTGTTTATGTTTTAATCAGTTTTTTCACTGTTGAGACCAAAATACCTTACAAGAACAATTTTGGAGGAAATGTTTATTTTGGGGCTCACAGTTTCAGAGTTCTCAGTCCATACATAGCTGACTCCATTCATCCGGGCCTGAGATGGGGCAAAATATCATAACAGAAGGGGGTAGTGGAGGAAAACAGATGGAACATGGCGCCAGTAAACAGAGAGAGAGAGAGAGAGAGAGAGAGAGAGAGAGAGAGAGAGAGCTAGCTCTAAGTTCAGTTCACAGTGTATACTCCCCAAGGTCATGCCCTGAATGACCCATCTCCTCCAGCCATACCCTACCAAACTTCAGTTGCCACTCTTGCTAATTCCTATCAGATTAACTCACTGATTGGGTTAGCGGTCTCATCACACAATCATTTCAACTCTAAACCTTTTTTCATTGTCTCATACATGAGTTTTTGGGACACACCTTTCATCTAAACTATAACAATTTTTAATACTTTATTATGTTTTACTTTTCTTGTTATAGCATTTTCAAATATATCAATTAATCTTGAAATCTTACCTTATTTTTTAAGTCTTATGAAAATATTATTAAAATCTCAAAGCCTTTAGAGATGATTTGCAAGTGGGATTAAAATCTCTAATTCTCATTTTAATGCTGATTCCTGTTTACCACAGTGAGTATCTTATTCATGACAAGTGGTTCTTCTCTTTGAATCATTTTACTATAAATTATCCTTTCTCAAAATTTTCATTTATTCTTACTCTGCATATATGTTCTTGTGTGTGTGTGTGTATGTATACAAATACGTGTGTGTGCGTGAATGCATACCTATATAAAACCTATATATTTAATGTTGATTAAATAGACAGTTTAATCAACTGTCTATTGATTAAAGCAGATGCAGGCTTCCCCAGATTGAAGGAGAGGGCAAAGGTATCTCACTTTTGATGAGAGATATATGAAGGAATTGTTAGCCTTCTTCCACCATAGAAAGGGAAATAAGGAAAATTTACTTGAAAACAAAAACTTGAGAGCCAGGATTTTGAAGTGAAGAAACAGTATGAAATGCAGTGTTATCAACATTCCTCTGTAGGAACTTCTCTCATAATGCCTTCTGGGGTCCTCATTAACATTGAGGGACTCATTTTCCCTGCAGGAAATCTTTCATTTTTATAGGACACAGCTCAGTCCCTCTGTGGGACTTGCTTTCAGACAAAGGAAGATTCCTACTCAGAATTCTCTCTCTCAACTGGGCAGATCACCTGTCACTCACTGGTCAATATCAGCTACACACATCTAGATTTCTCCAATTCAACTCTGAACATTGTTGATCTTCCATTTCTGCTCTCCAGCTCCCACAGGTCTACTTCACAGCTTAACATCCACCTCAGTGCACACCAGCTTTCTTTTTCTCACTGCTTTTGAGAGTACCTCAAAAATCCTCTCACACAAAACTGCACCATTGTTTCCTGGGTTATCAACCTATGATAATTTTTCTATATGTGATAAATGGCTAGGCAGTAATCGATAAGTCATAAAACAACATGGATCTTTATTATTTGTATTTGTGTTTCTGACACAAAACATACGGCATACATACAGTATGCAGCTTTCATATGCTAATAAAACAATTCACAGAAAAGAGCTTTATTTGAAATATGATGAAACAAGTTGCTTTCATTATTGCTATAATCTTTTTATAGAAGTAGATATTTACCCAAAGTTACAATTTGAGATTGAAGAGTGATGTTTGTTGTTTTCAAGAAGATGATTTCTTTTATAATAAAGTTCTGCCACCAAACATTTCCTTCACAAAGTTCAAACACATTACCATGTCATTATTTATAATACACTGTCTGTTTCAAAGGAATTGGGACTTATAAAAAAATCCTCACCTTCAAGGAGTTTAAAAGTACAAAAAAGAAAAAGGCAATCAGAACTGCAGGGGAGTTGCAAATCACATTGATTTTAAGATTAAAGATATGAGATTGAACGAGACAAAATTAATGCAAATTCCATGCCAAACTCAGTCAGAACAAATCATTCTGCTCAGTTCACAAAACGGTATTCTTTTGTTTTTTCCTTTTCTTTTCTTTCATCTGTTTTTGCTATTCCTAGACCTTCAAGAAAACAAAAATGGTGACAGTCAATGAGGCCACACTTGCTGACACTAAATATTTAGTGCTGAGAGTAAAATGACTGGAACTTCATATTTGAAATTCTCAGTCTACACCCTTCCACCTGGTGATGTTTTTTGGAAAACTGACCCCATTTTCCCCAAAAGTCACCCTCCTGCCATTCTGTGGTCATTTGTGTTTCTCTGTCCTTTCCTTTCTTCCATTTGTCTGCTAGACACCGAATTTCCTGATACTAAGCTCTTTCTCGTTAGGTTCACAAGTTTTTCTTGTTTTTCTTTCTTTTTTTTTTTTTCTTAGCACTCAGTCCTTGATTCTATTACATTCATTTGCTAATTGACAAAACTCAACGAGCAAAAGAAGACCAACAAATTGGTGCAGTCTGAAGAGCACTGATCTGAGAATCAGACCACCTGGATTCTAGCTTCAGCTCCAATATTACCAAGTACAGAAACTTTAGACAGTTACCTTAGACCCCCTGGACTTCTGATTTCTCATTTAGAGATGGACCTTTCCAGAACTGTAGGTTTTCCTGCATTGTCTTACATATTATCCTAAAACAAGATGCCATTATGTAGCTTTGTGCCATTCTTTCAAAAATAAAACAAACACACCCAATTCAAATGTACCTGCTTCCTCCAGGACAGATTTCCATTCTGTCCTGAGTCCTTTCCAACCAGGCCTTTTTACCCACAACTCCTGAAATGCTGTTTTCAAAGTCTCTGGTGTCTTATTTTTTTTAAAGATATACATGAGAATATATTCTGAAATATTATATTAACATGGAGTACAACCCATTCCAATTAGGATCCCACTCTTGAGATTATACATAATGTGGAGTTACACTTGCTATGTGTTCATATGTGATAAAAGGAAGGTTATGTCCAATTCATTATACTTCTTCTATTCCAATGCCCCCTCCCTTCATTTCATTACCCTTTGTCTAATCCAATGAACTTCTGTTATTCCCCACTCAACCCTCCCTTATTTTGTGTTTGCATCAGTATTATAAGAGAGAATGTTGGGATTGGATTATTTCACTTAACATGATAGTCTCCAGTTCCATTCATTTACCAGCACATGCCATAATTTCGGTCTTCTTTATGACCAAGTAATATTCCACTGTGTATATATACCACATTTTCTTTTCTTGAATTGAGCTGCTATAAATATTAATGTGACTGTGTCACTGTAGTACGCTGATTTTAAGTACTTTGGGTATAAAGCATGTAGTGGGATAACTGGGTCAAATGGTGGTTCCATTCTAGGTTTCCTGAGGACTCTCCATACTGCTTTCCAGAGTGGCTGCACCAATTTGCAAACCCACCAGCAATGTATGAGTGTACCTTTTTCCCTACATCCTCGCCAACACCTATTGTTGCTTGTATTCTTGATAATAGACATTCTAATTGGGATGAGATGATATCTTAGGATAGTTTTGATTTGCATTTCTCTTATTACTAGAGATGCTGAACATTTTTTCATATATCTATTGATTTCTTGTAGATCCTCTTCTGTGAAGTGTCTGCTCATTTCCTTAGCCCATTTATTGATTGGGTTATTTGTATTCTTAGTGAAGTATTTTGAGTTCTTTATATATTCTGGAGATTAGTGCTCTATCTGATGTGTGTGGGGCAAAGATTTTCTCCGACTCTGTAGACTCTCTCTTCACATTGGAGAAAAGTGTTGCCTCTTCAACAATTGGTGCTGGGAAAACTGGAAATCCATATGCAGCAAATTGAAACTAAACCCTTATCTCTCACCCTGCACAAAACTCAACTCAAAATGGATCAGGGACCTAGGAATTTGACCAGAGACCCTTCACCTAATAGAAGAAAAAGTAGGTCCAAATCTTCATCATATCAGCCTAGAACCAGACTTCCTTCACATGACTCCCAAAGGACAAGAAATAAAAGCAGGAAACAATAATTAGGATAGATTCAAACTAAAAAGCTTTTTCAGCAAAGGAAATAATCAGCAATGTGAAGAAAGAGCCTGCAGAGTGGGAGAAAATCTTTACAAGTCATTTGAGGAAGTCACTTCCCAAGATGACAAGATGGAATGATGGCTTTTTCTTCTACTTTTTCTTCTGGTAGATACATGGTCTCTGGTCTACTGTGTAGGTTCTTGCTCCACTTTGAATTGAGGTTTTGCAGGGTGAGATATAGGGGTTCAATTTCAATCAACTACACCCTCTCTTTTCAGGTGTCCTTTTCCCAAAACTTTGCAATTACTTAATATACTAAAAAAATAAAACAAATGAACCTAAACTGTATTTTCATTTTTATCTTCATGTTTCCATTAAATAACTCACTGTGATCTTTAATCAAAATACCCAAATCTTTGATCTTCATCACATACGTATCTTGTGCAATATGATTATAATTATATAATCATCATAAATATTTTATTTCTTCATATTTTAAACACTTTCCTTTTTTAACAAATTTCTTTTTCCAACTGTCATATAACTTTATGTCAAAGTTTGTAATTGAGCATGCCGGGTTCCTTTCCAGTTTTTATTTAACCTCGTCAAAGTTCCTATAAACTTATAATTGAGTACTACATCCCATTCATTCAACAAATATTAATTGAAGTCACATAGTTTCACATACTTTGTGTAAGAATTAGAAATACAGATAACACAAAAATATATATGGTATTTCAAATCAAGGAATTCTTATTGGCTCCAAAAATTAAAAAAAAATATGATAATGTAGGAATACAAGGTGTTGAAGATAAAAACATGAGAAAACTTTTCTGATTTTTTCTCAGCTACTTATTCCTCAATTTATACAATATCTGTTTCAGTAAAAGAGAGATCATGTGATTCATATCTATGATTTGGAGTCATAGTTTAATATTTTATACTTAATCTATGCTTTTTCTAATTTATGCATAAATTTAAACATAGGATAAAGTGTGATGTTTGATACATGTAGACAATGTATAATAGTTAAATTTGACTAATTACCACATCCACCACTTCATTTATCATTTCCTGTGGTGAGAACATTCAGTATCTTCTCTTCTAGCTTTAATATTTTAAGCATGTACATGTATATATGTTACACACACATACATATATATATTCATTTCTCTTTCTCAAGCCTTTAAACCATAATATAATATTCCTCCAATCTGAAGTCTTAATTCTATTGAACTGTTCTAAATGAGTGCCTTTCAAAATCTTTGTCAAAGCAAATGTATTATTGCTCACCATTTCTTAAAAATTTCATCAAAACACTTCAGAAGATGCATTAATTTATTATAAAGTGGGAACTGAAAATTCTGAACCCATATAGGAGCTGTCATGTAAGCCACTTTTTAAGGATCACAATTTAGATATATCAAATAATGTTCAGATTGAATGATGGATGGCAAATGTTTTAGTTCATCTTGCTCAATTTTTTGGTGAACACAGTTCTTCATGTCATACCTGCTGTTAAGGCCTTTGTTAAAATGCAGACTGCTGCCTCCACAGCGTTCTCAGTACAGCCCTCCTGCCTTAGGCTCTGGCATCTGTAAACCGTTATTTGAGTTAATTACAATAATTGTTTTCCCAAAGACAGCTTGTCCAAGGAAAACTTACACCATTATGGGAACTACCTTTTTTGAATTATTCTGTAAAATGGTATTAGATAATAATTATCATTCAAATACTTAGAAATTTCTCACTCTGTACACTACTAAGGAGAGATTTTCTATGGTGAAGAATTGTTTTATTCCTATAATTCACATAAAATATAATATGTTTTAGGCTTAAAAGATTATTAGACTGCTTTCTAATACAATATTTCCAATCTGAATGTTGCAGGATGCACCTCTAGACTCAGGGATTTGGAAGGCTGAGAGGCAAGAGGATCACAAGTTCGAGTCCAGCCTCAGTAACTTAGTGAGATCCTAAGTAATCTATGGAGACCCTGTATTAAAATAAGAAATAAAAAGGGCTGAAGATGTCCCCCTGGATTCAGTTCCTGGTATGCATGTGTTAGCACACAAACTTATACATATGGTCTTTAAGTAGTGGAAATATTTTTGTCTATAAATACCGTTGTACAGAAATTTCAGTATTGGGGAGAAAAAGTCATTAATTTCAGCATAATGAAAGGAATGCAAAGTCTTTCTACTTCCTATAGATTTCTTCTTTTATCCACCCCCTTTGGTTGTGCGTGTGTGTGTGTGTGTGTGTGTGTGTGTGTTTTAATTGTGAAATGAATCCAGGACTGCTTTACCATTCAGCCACATGGCCATCCCTTTCTAATTTTTTTTTTTTTTAAGTTTGACAGAGTCTCCCTAAATTGCTTAGGGCCTCACTAAGTTGTGGAACCTGGCCTAAACCTTGTGATGTGATCCTCCTTCCTCAGCTTTCTGAATCTCTGGGATTATGGACATGCACCACCACTTTTGGCTATAGATTACTTCTTAAAAGAAAGCAAGGATAATTTTTGCATACTATTTAGGTTTGGATATATGAGAAGTTTTAATTTTCTCTTATTAGTATTTTTAGCATTAATTTGATATTGATTAGATGTACTTTTTGGCTTCAGATTTTGGCTGGGTTCTACATATTCCCTTTTCCATTACTTAATATTTTAATCTCCAAAGTGTGGAAGGAATTTTTTCATTTTCAAATTTATTCTTCACTACTTCCTTTCACAGCCTCCATCATCAACCACATTGGAGCTGTTATACTGACTCTGTAATTCCATAAATTCTCTTCACAAATTCTCATGTGTTTTTTTTTATAATCTATGATCTTTTAATAACTAATTGCAACTAAACAACACATTTGTTATGAAGTTCTTCCTAAAACTGCCTCCCCACCAGTTAATATTTCTCTTGAATATTACGTTAATTTCACTGTGCTTCACTTATAACCATGTCCTATTAGTTCATGAATCGAGTACATTTTATATTCTAGGCACAATTGTAGGGACAGAAGATAGATAAGTAGTGTGGTTGTGCTCCACACAGTCACAAACATCACAGCATAACACATGGATATTGAACAAGTACCAAGTCAAAGTGTGATTGGTATCATGCCAAGGGGATTACTGTAAGTTCTATAAACATCATCCTAAGTACTTAAGGCATCAGAGTTCTCTAGGAAAAGCTCAAGAATTAAGACAAGACAATAGGAAAAAGGGGTAGAGTTTATAAAGGTGATGCTGCATAAAAATTTATTGGAAACTGGGATTTAGGTGACATTATGACAAATTTGAGAAATTCTAAGATGTATAGAGTAGCTAGAACATGAATGAAACTGAAAAGTCAACTAGAATGATATCATTCATATAAGCCCATTTGGAGTGATGAGTGATATGGTGAAATTCACAGTTTGGGAATCTCTTTTTATTGTTTATTGTTTTGTTATTATCCTAAGCATATTTGTACATCTCCATGGGGTTCATTATCATAATTAAATACATGTATAGAATGTATATTGATCAAGTCAAAGTAATAAGCCCTTCTATCTCCTCAAATATTAAACATTCTATGTGCTGAGACTTTTGTTCCCTTCAACTTATTTTGAAATATATCTTAGATGGTTATAACCAATAGTTATCCTACCATGCCATAGAAAATCAGGATTGAAGATATCTTTAATTGTGGTATAAAGGATGAGATAATGATTAGAAAATGAGCTTTAAGTAGTGACAGTAATGATGAAAAGAATTTCAGGAACATTGTACATTTATAGACAATGATTTTGAAAATACTTTTTGGAGGTTTTCAGAATTTGCTATTAGCGTAATGCGACGAAGGCAGATAAAAGAGATAAGAGTGTTTATATGCCTAATGGGCAATTGAATTCTGTGTTTTGAGATGTAAATAAGAATGTCATGAATAGAATGAATATTTGATGTTCAGTTATTATCATATTTAATTACAAATACTTATGCTAGAACAAAGCAAGGTATCTAATAGTGACTATACATATTACTGCATATATAGTTTATGTTATTTTATTAGTCACTACATATATATTACATATATGTGTACATATGTACACAAGAGAGATTGTAAAAAAAAAATTTCTGAAAATACAGATGAAATGTATAAAAGCATTTTCAGGCTGCAGTTAAATATATTAACCCATCTCATAAAGCCTTATACTAATTTTTATAACTGAATATGTTAATATATTAAAACCAGGCAAGAGCAATTCTAGTAATGGAAATAGATGCAAAAGTTAGGAAGCTAAAATCAGAATGGCTGTAAATAAAACAAATTATCACAACAGGAGGTTTTTTTCCTTATAATAGTTCATGAGAATTAAGATGCCTTAGCACTAGAAAGTCTATTAAGGCTTTCCTGATGACTTTAGGGCAGATTACATATTTAGGGAATCTATCTTGATTGGAACTGCTAAAGTGTTGATGTTATATCAGTATTTTAATATGTATATATCTATGTTTTAAAACATGAGAAATAATTAATCTGTTACATTAGTAGTTGATTTTCTAATGCCTCATGACATAGAGTTAGAATTCATCATAATTGAGAATATGGGTCAGAAGGCAAATTTGGATACCAGTAGAATGGAAGCTTAAACCAACCTCTCTACAAGTCTAATGCTGAGTATTCCTTCAAACTCCGAAGAAAAGAATACTAGATATTTTTGCCTTTATACGAATTTAAGATAACTCTGAATATTCTTAAAATTTCAAACTTAAAATGCCATTGAAAATTGAGTTTGTTGTGCTTGTTGTGACACAAGTAAATATAAAAATCATCTGTATAGGCTGGGCGTGGTGGCACACGCCTGTAATCCAAGCAACTTGGGAGGCTGAGTCAGGAGGATCGTGAGTTCAAAGCTAGCCTCAGCAACTTAGCGAGGCCCTAAGCAACTCAGTGAGACCCTGTCTCTAAATAAAATACAAAATAGGGCTGGGGATGTGGCTCAGTGGCTGAGTGTCCCTGAGTTCAATCCCTGGTTCCAAAAAAAAAAAAAAAAAAAATCACCTGTATAAATATATATAAAGTATCATAATCTTTCACTTCTGTAAAATGTAAGAGTCACACTGGCCATATTTAATATCATAACTGAAAAATTTTTAAAAATTTAAAAATATACTATCTAGTGTGTTTTTATCAGGCAGAGAAGACAGTGAACCTTGATAGACTGTACTGTAAACCCTAAAACAACCACTAAATTAAGAAAATATTTTCCCTAACAATCCAAAAAATAATTAAAATATTCAGCTAAATTTTAAAAATTCATAAAAGTTGAGAATTAAATTAAAAATATCTTGAGATAAATGGAAAACCAATAGCAAGATGATTAATTTAAGCTTTGTTATATCAATAATCCCACTAAATATAAAGGACTTCATATTTAAGCAAAAGAGTGAGATGGTCAGTTTAGTTATGGAAGCAAGAACAAATTTTATCTTGCCAAGAACCCTGGTTTATACAAAACAGACATAAGATTTTAAAAAAAAAAAAAATTGGAAACAAGCTATGTTAGGGTAGAATTAACAAAAGAAAGATGGATTTGTTAAATAAATCTCAGGCAAAATCTATTTTAATCCAAATAATATTACAAAGAAAACAAGGTCATTTAATTTACTTAGGAGTCAATTAATTTGAAGGAACTAAGAATTTATTAATATCTGTGCACGTAACAATCTAGTTTCAAAAAGCATAAAGGAAAATAGCTTTGTAAGGGGAAAAAGACAAGTCCATTATTGTCGTCAAATATTTCAACACTCTCATTCAATACATGATAGAACAAGAAGAGTGAATAGGTAAGTATACACACAACTTGAATACCACTTTCAGTCTAATTTAAATGACATTTAGAAAATAACTCACCTAAGAACTATGATGTTTTCATGCATATGTGTGTGTTTATGCATTTCTTATGGGACAGAATATTTTGGAAAATGTTACATATATATACCTATTCCATATATTTGTATACAAACATATATAGAATATTCCCAAATATTTCAAAACTAAATAAAACACTTAAAAATAAGTCAGGAGTAAAATAAGAACTCAAAATGAAAATAAAAATGGACTCTAAACTATATGAACATAAAAATAAAATGTCAGCTTTTATGAATTTCAACTAAAACAGTAGAAATTTATAGCACACCCATTTATATTAGAGATAAGTTTCCACCTAAAAAGAAACCAAATGAAAAAAAAAAAAAAAACAGAGCAAAACAAAGTGTAAAAGCCAATACCCTCCTCTTCCTTCAGATAAAAAGGTAAGAAAGACTAGATATTAAGGAGCAAACTTAGAATTTGTGGAATACAATGCTGTCCACTACATTCGGGTAACATCACTTTTATGAACACTCTAAATAATGCATTTTCTTTAAAATGAGTAATGACTGATCACTGTTCTCCAAAAAAACAGCTACAAAATTTGTACTAAACTTTAGGAAATGTAACCCAACAATATAGAAAGGATAATCATAAACAAGGTTTTTTTTATTGCAGGTACAAAATTGACTTAGCATTAAGATATCACCAAGTTTAAAAAATGTATAGATAGATAGATAGATAGATAGATAGATAGATAGATAGATAGATAGAATCTAAAATCGTTTGGTAACATTCATCATCCATTTTGGAGTAAGAAAAAATTAAGGAAATGAGGAAAAGAGAACAATGACTCAAATTAATAAAAGGCATCTAGAAAAACCTAGGGTTAACATCACATTTGATGGTAAAATTTTGTTATTTTCCTGCTAAAATGTTATCACTCACTTCTTATGCCAAATATGTTACAAATATAATAGCTAAAATATGATGGATATACTATTGTATTGTTATATTTTCTCCCTAGTCAGAACCAGTAAAATTAATAAAATTAATAGCCATATTTCTATTCTCATGCACTTAAAAGTACCTTGAAATTATGTATGTGATCCATCATCAAAGAGAAATACAAATTTTTAAATATCCTCATCTTTAATTGGCTTATAAAGATAATGCCAATATTTGATAATGTCAAATATTTGCTTCAGTTACAAATTTCTAAACAAAAATGGTACATGTTCACTAATATACTAATTATACTTCCTTATGAAGGTATAACAGAAAAATAAATGTATAGCATTTATACTTTTTTCTTTTATATTTATAATTTTAAAATATGCTTGCTATATTATGAAATTAAATAGCTGAGAATGACAAAATCTGTTTCCAGTTGCTTTAGAAACCAAGTCAGAAATGCCATGGATGACCAGTGTGCTGCTCTTACAGAATGGGAGAAATCTCACTTGCAGATTTCAGCTGCTGCCTACTTGGGAGAGAGAGGTGCTAGGTTCTGGACCTGTTATTTTACAGCTTCAAATTCCAGACAAAAAGCAATAGAAGACCGTGTCTTTGGGAAATGTGTGAGCAACTTTAATTGCAACAAGAAGGTAATGGCACAACTGAACTGTTGATTTCTCCCTGTCTTCTGGAACTTTTAAAGTATTAAAGACATAGCAGACTAGCAAGAATGCACAGTAGCCATGGCAACAGTTGCTTCAGTTTTCTACATTTGCCACATTGGAATGGCCATCCTTTGTTTTCAGCATTTTATGGTTAACTCTGGTTACTTTTAAACTGAACACTGAATAGTTATTAATCACAAGCTAGATTTGGTTGCTTTGGGTCAACTATGGGTTTTAATTTATTCTTTATTACGTAATAATGGGTTGTTAATTTATGTAAGTATCAATTTTGTGTTAAACAAATCAAGATAATGTGAATATTTCATAAGGCATAGTATCCCCCCTTATCCACAGCCTCCAGTAGATGCTCGAAATCACAGATAGTACAGAACCCTTTATTACTGTTTTCACTCTATACATTCAAATTTAGGAAAAAGCTTAATTTATAAATCAGGAACACAGAAGATTAACACAATAAGTAATAAAAATAGAGCAATAACCATATACTGTTATAAACCTTATCCCTGTCAAAATATTGTCCGATACTCATCTTTTCAGTGATGATGCAGTACATGACACTGAAGAGAAGTAAATTACATAATTCATCAATGAATATTTAACTAATGCATCTCTATAAAATGGGAGGAGATCACTTCTAAACTGATCAAGGATACAATACTCATTACCATCTATCTGGCCACAGATTATTCTAATTCAAAACCTCACTTTTAGAAGCAGCTCAATAAGGTTATATGCAATATTGACAGCCTTAGGTCTTGTTCCTTAGGAAATAGAGATTTCCTTGCAGGAATTTTGTTGATAAGTGCTATTGGGACATTATTTGTAAAGAAGTAAAGGAATCCAGATGCTGTAAGGAGAAAACTGGACCTGTAATCCAGTTGCAACTGAGTTATCAACCAGTTCCACCAGGCCTTAGGAATGGAGGGGTCTCCTGAATATAGACAGGTAATGGAGCTGAGCTTGTGTAATCTCTCACAAGCCAATCATTAAAGGTGGGCAGCCTCTATGATTAGGGCAAAGGTTAGGTGCAACAACTCCCTTTTCTGATTGCTGGAGAAGAATTTAACATTAAGAAGTCAGCAGGCAATACACCATTGCTCTGACTGCAGTAATCAAGTTCTTACATGTTGATCTGAGAGTGTTCACGGGAAGTAATTAGCCCTGACGGCCTTCCAACACATGTAGGGCTGTGGAATGTTGGAAGAGGGCACCTTTATCAAGACAACCTGGAGTTCTGGGACCCTCTACACTCTTATTAAGTAGTGCAGATGTCAGGGGCAGAGATTAGTTGTAAGAAGCACTTTTTCAATGGGACTACATAGAAGCAGAGAGATCAATTAGGAAGTCATAACTCTAATCCAGGTAATCATGATAAATATTTCACTAAAATGTAAACATGAGCTTGATGTTGTTTCTCTTGTTTTAAAACAAAAATCAACACAAAATTTAAATTGCTCATGAATAAATACCATTAGCTTTTTATAGGCAATAATCTTTTATTGAAAATTAACCTCTCCCTGAAAATTCATTAGGGATACATTGAGGCATAAAAAAATACAAGAATACATTATTCAACCCACTAACAATCTATCTTTCTAAAGTAGGCCAGAATACATTTGTCAGCTAGCCAATAATGAAGAAAATGTGTCCTATTGCTACTGAATATGTGTATGATTTACTAGACCATCCTGTTTTTCTTTTTTTTTGATGTGTGAAAGTCTGCAGTACTAATATCCCATTGTTCCAAATAATTAATATGTAGCCAAGATTATAGATGTTAGTTGACTGAGGTCAGTGTTATGCAATTTGGGTACTTGTATTATATTTTCTGTGTGTAAGACTAATTCTAAAATTACTGAACCAAAATACTTGTTTCCAGTTTTGCTTTTTTTATATTGGACTGCTGAAGAGAGGAACTGTCTCTAATATAGAACTTTTACTAGACAGATAGTCATCTCTTTTATGACTACTTAGCTAACCAATTGTGTTTTATTTTAGAATCCTTTTATAATTCAAATAAACTAAGATTCATTTTGGATTCATTATATTAGCATCTTCACAATTTTCTGTTATGCAGGTTCTTATCTACATTGCTTCATTAGTTATTTCCTTATTGGTGTCCAAAGAGTTGGTACACATTCATTCCATTAGATGTTTCAGTCCTTTGCATTGATTATGAGTTCATGATACATTTTTATTAGTTGCATGTTAATTTATCTTGAAAATTTATTTTGTTTATGGTATTTGTTCTATATGAATTGTTTGCCCTATTGAAATTTGATTAATTTGTACCACTGATGGTCTGCCAAACGAAACAAAATGAAGTATGAAACTCATAAACATGTAATATACATTTCTGGGAGACCAGTAAATACTCTGACTCCAACTACATTATTAGTAGATGAAAATTAAAGTTAATTAAAGTATTGATTTGAGAATGAAAACTGAAATTTATTATTTTTGGATCTTATGCAGAGGAACATTCTTCAAAGTTGTGTTTCTTTTTGCTTGTTTTGAAATAACAAAAAAAAAATTTTTGAGAACATTAGATGATTTGTAAAACTAAAGGACAGTGACAAAAACGGATCTACCATGAAGCTGGTGAAGCTTATGCACTTCAAGGCAGTTCACATATATAGACACCAATATGGACTGGAAGAGATGCTCACAATGTGTTTTAAAACACATATTTTAATGTGTTTTCCAAAACAAGATATTTTAATCCTTGACTATTTTAATTCTGACTTCTTGATCACTTCCCCTTAGGTACTGTGAATTTACCAAGAGAATTTTGAGGATATGGCTCAGGGGAGGTTACATTTAAATTTTGCTGAGATATTTCATATGGTACATTCACTCCTGCACATATTTAAAATATCGATAGTCATTCCTCTATATTTTAGTTACCTCTAGAAATAATGTATTTAGAAAAACAAAAATGATATTGTCCCACAAAGGCCAGAGAAGTTAGCAACCTACTGTAGAATCTCTTGCCATTCTAATTGACTATCAAAGGTAGCAACTTTTCATGCCAACCATATGGATCAAAGAGATATTTCTATATCTGGAATTTGTTGCTTCCAGAATATGGACTCTCACCAGGCACCATGCTTCCTTCTGGTAGAGGAATCAGATGCAACAATTATTCTTGTGATCTGGAACGAATATTTCAGAATGCTCTTTCTGAATACTGCTGAAGTAGAAACTTTGTGAAACATGATTCAATTTATCTCACATCCTTTGGAG
This sequence comes from Glaucomys volans, assembly GCA_020662805.1. Classification (NCBI taxonomy): domain Eukaryota; kingdom Metazoa; phylum Chordata; class Mammalia; order Rodentia; family Sciuridae; genus Glaucomys; species Glaucomys volans. The sequence continues at coordinate 35,632 of JAJEJO010003360.1, read as the reverse complement.
AAAATTGCATTATTACCAAAACTTTGAAACAGCTAGCTACTTCTTATACTTCATGTCCAGTCATCACTGCTATCAAAGTAATAGCTCAACATGATGGTCCACAGATTTCTAGTTGGTCTAACTCTCTGTATATATTATGGCAGAGAAAAAAAGAGTTAATCCAGGCATAGGAAAAATTATGCATGAATATTTTGTTTGTTCCATGTGAATGCAAATTAGTTATGATTTTTAAAAACTAGAACTTAAAAGAATAGTTTCTCAAATTATAGATTATTCATGTTATACCTGAAAATTTTTAATTTAATCTAAGAATGATGTTATCCCAGCCACAACTGCAATTGAGACTACTAAAACCTTAAAATAATCTTCACTTACAGCCATTCTAGCATATTAAATGGAGATATAAGAGCCTTAATTCTCCAGCATTGTGTGTGTCCTAACAGAAGTACTAACCTCACCCACCTCAAAAAAGAAATTTAACACACACACACACACACACACACAATTCCCCCTGCCTTGAATAAGATCAGAGCAGTGTCCATGGTCACCATTTGGCCTTCTCCACTGTGGTAGTACTTAGCCCATTAACCAAAGACCATCTGAGATTACTCTTAACTGGTAGGGTGCTGATACAACTGTACACTCAGGCAATAAGCACACGACCACTGGGTAGGAGTGCAGACCCATAGAACCCACTACAGTTGAATTTTAGCCAGAACTCTATGCATTACCTGAGGAGGGATGATATTTTATACTTCTGGTTATCATTGTCACATTAGACACTGTCTCCCAGACTCTTCCGGATGTCAAAATATTTACAAAGCATACATTCACCCTTGTGAATTATCTGATGTATTTTGGGGATAATTATAGGGGACTTAATTATAACATATGATTAAGGTATATATTGTGAGGGTCTGTTCTTCAATAACGACACAATTTTATTAGTCATTTGGAGTTCAAAAAGCAACCCATTTGTAAAAACTGAGTAAAGTCTGTGACTCTTTTCTTCAGCAACTGCCCTCACTCTTCTTTTCCTTCTTACTTGCCTTCTTCTGATTATGGATAACAAACACAGTCTCTTTGGCTGCTCCTCTTTTGTCATTAAGGAGGTCATGTTTTATTATCACTTTCATAAATGCCTATGGGTCAAATCTCTTAGGCTGCTGCTCTGACCTTGCCAGTCATGCACACAGGGACCCTTTGCCTCTGCTTGGTGAACACTCTTTGTTGACTTTCATTATTCCCATGAATACTGATACTTGGTCAATTATGAGCAAAATTCAAGCCAATGGGAATACCCAGGCTCATGTTCTTGCACAATATAGCAAATTCTTGAAGCTCTTTCCCTGGGCCATTTTTCTATCTTAGCAAGTATCTGTCTGGTTTAGTTTAAAATCTAGTTAGCAGTCTAGAATAATACAGAGAAGATAAGGGTATATTCTAAGGAGATAACATGTGATGGTTAATTTTATGTGTCTACTGGACTTGGCATTCAGTACCCAGATGTTGGAGTAAATGTTATTTCTTTATGTGTCTGTAAGAGTTTCTGGATGAGATTAACATAGAAATGGATACACTAAAAAAAGCAGATTGCCCTTCCCAAGGTGTATGGACTCCTCCAATATATTGGAAGTATAAATAGAAAAATAATTTAGTGAGAAATATTTATCTCTAGCTATCTTTGAGATAGGGCATTTGTTTTCTATTTTAGGATTTGAACTTGAATTTATACGCTCAGCAGTTCTTGTTCTCAGGACCTTGGACTCAGACTGAAATTTATACTTTCAGTTTTTCTGGTCCTTATACCTGTGAACTAGGCAAGAACCTATGCTATCAGTTTGCCTGACTCTCCAGTTTGCCCACCCTGCAACTAACTATAGATAGTGGACTTTCCTTAGGCTCCCTAATTGCATGAGGCAACAAGGCAATTCTATATATATGTATATATAATGCATGTACATATATATGCATATCCCATTGATACTCTTCTTCTGGAGAGCCCAGAATAACAGACTAATACCTAAGAAACACAAGGTATCTTTGTCTTGAAAGAGAGAGGCCTTTACTGAATCAATGTAGGCACTAGAAAAGGCTCTTGTTGGCGTTGGGTTTTCTGTTTCCACGGTGGCTAATTTGTACTGATGGTGTTTTCAGGGGCAAGGTTTGGCCTGTATTATTCATTTTGTGTTTGTGCCAGACTCTTAATTTTCTCATTCCCTTTTTATTTTATTTTTCAACATCACCATATCTACCAGGAGCACTTTCCATCTTTATTTATGCATTTATCCTCTCAAAACAGCATTTTCTTGATACTACAACTTCTGATCTATTTCCTATTTCAAGTTTTTCCCTGAATTTAATGCTATAAAAGGACAAATGTCTTACTTCCTGTTTTTGTTTTAACACTGAGCATTGGCTTTTTATTTCCTTGAATGGTTTTGCTTGGACCTCATTTGCCTTCATCACTTCACTTTTCCGTGGATTTTCTTTAGACTTCATCCTCTCTACTCTCTCCACCTACAAGTTTACAAAAGCAGCTTGTACAGTGAAAACATTATTAAATTTTGGCCTCCATGATTCTTCCTGGGGGTAATTGGAGGATTATGGTGTTTCTTGCCTCCACATGGTGGTAAAACTGCTCTTATTTAGTTTTATATGCAAATCTTATTCATCATACAGGATATATACTTTATTTTTATTTATTTATTTATTTGTTTGTTTGTTTTTCTGTTTTTGGTACTGGAGATTGAACCCAGGGGCACTCCACCACTGAGTCACATCCCCAGCTCTATCTTGTATTTTATTAGAGATAGAGTCTCACTGAGTTGCTTAGGGCCTCGCTGCTAAGTTGCTGAGGCTGGCTTTGAACTCATGATCCTCCTGCCTCAGCCTCCCAGGTGCTGGGATTACAGGCATGCGCCACCACGCCCGGTTATACTTTATTTTTAAAGATGTCTGGATGTATCTTCAGAAACAGTCACCATTTTCCTAAGATCAGATTAGTCCATCACATGTTTTGAAATGCTCAAGATTCCAAAATAGCATTTCTTTATAAATAAGTCTGCATCTATAGCTCTGTATAAATACACATCTGTCAACTTGATACTATAAACCATTTTATGAAGAATCTTGTTTCCTTAATAAAAATACATTTCATATATATGAACTAAGATTTGTGGAGTAATCACCCATGTGTAAATATACCTTTAAAAAACATAGATAGGAACAAAAGAAGTGTAATTACTTATTTTCAAATTATGTAACAGGGTCTCAAAATAATTGAAACAGGTAAACTACAACATATATATCATCACCATAAGACTGAATAAAGCAAAAGATAAAAATCCCTATTATTTCAATAAATGCAAATTGTGTTTTTCTGAATATTATTGAATTAAATAATGTATCCATAGAAATTTAAGTGTGAAACAAAAAGGTCCAAAGTGAATTAAGCTTATACTGATGATGGATGACATATTTCTTAACTTCTTACCTTTATACCTGCTCTGGGACCAGAGAGCATTAAAATATACAATTATTAAAGAATTGACTGTGTCACAATTATTGTCATGACCACCCTTTCAGAAAACATAACACTTCCCAGCACAAATCAGTTTTAGGATAAGTAACATGCTTATCTGAGTAATCCTACCTACAGAATATTCTACATATTTCATATGTTAAGCTTTATTTAAACACAACGACTTGAGATTCCAAGTGGCTTTTATCATAAAGATTCAAAGGTGAAAGATTTTAAAGTAGTGTCTGGTCAAGAAGTCTTTTTTGATTCCATTCCATATTGCTACATAAAATGTATGATACAAAATAAATATCTGCATTTTTAATCTCTAATAATATTAATAGTAGCCATAAAATTGAGATTGATCAATTCTCTTCAAGATGGGTACAATATAAGAAAAGCATAAATATGTTACTTTAAGTAAGACACATTCATTCAGATTTTATGAGTTGTCTTCATGGTTATTTAAATAACTACTTCTTAAAGCTGAGGACTGTAGGTCAATAGTGCTTGTCTAGCACGCACAAGGCTCTCAATTCCATCCTAGCACTGAAAAATTAAAATAAAAATATGTAAGCAAACAGCTCTCTTTTAATCCTCAGATTGTAAGTGTTTGATTTCCTTAACCCCCCAAACTGAAATTGTTTAAGGCTCTTACTTAATGAGAAATCAAGAAAATGCTCTCAAGTAGCTTTGACTTGTAGTTCAGGGAATATTCATATATTGCTTAACTTTATAGTCGAGAGCTATCAGTATGAAGTAGAATAAGCTAGTCAAGTTTTCAATTACAAGGCAGTCAGACTGAAGGTAACAAGCAGATAATAGAATTTTCAACTATTTTGAATGCTCACTAATTACTCTTTGGACTAATTATCCATTCCTTAGGATAAATCAGAACATGCTTTCCTCTAGTCACCCAACTTTGTGGATAAAAAACAAGCACCCTTTCCTACATTTATGAAGATCCTCAAATCCTGGTATGGTTTTTGATAAGAAAGAGCTAAACTGTTTAACCATATTTTATTATTTTGAAATAACATTGGATATTTGCTTAGATTTTTATGAAATATAACTAAATGAATGAATGAATAATGCATGAATTACACACAAGGTGAGACTTCATTGTCTCAGAAAATCTTACAATTTCAAGAAATGATGTAGTGGAAGTTTGCTTTTGGGGTCTAATCTTTGTCTGGTCCCTTAACATTTTAATTTAAATTTGAATTGACTTCTTAACCCAACACCTTGCTTTAATATCATTTTTCTCAGATGACACACAAATTACTGAATCATTTAGCTAATGCTTCACTGATGTAAGATCACAGATATAACTCTTGAAATGTATTCAAGTGCTTACAATGAAAAATGAAACTGTCCATTTCACCGTTAATCTATTATGTTTTATTTATGAGCAGTACAAAAATTAATTTCCTGATCTAAAGAATTATTAGACACACTTTATGTCATTCATTTCATTGTTGTTGATGTTTTGGTTGTTTTTAATGATAGGTTCTTGATGAACAGAATTAGAGACTTCTTTAGTGTGTTGAAAACCCAGAGATAAATCCATTGCAATAGATAATTACCTGTAACTTGGCACCGATTATAAGCATATCATCTCTATTGGTTTTGGCAGAAAATGCTTCTACTGAAGATATTGAAAATTACAACTGTTCCATGGCCAGGTAACAATGTTTTAACACTCAGCATTTTTCAAACTCCTTTTAAAAAAAATATATATATATATATATTTATATATATAAATATATATATATTTTTTTGAAAACTCTTTATGAACTATATGTCAAGTAGACTCATTATTTCCTCAGGTTGGTTCTGAAATCTATCCAGCAATTACACTGTATTTCTCTAATCCACTTATTTTCTAACTTTACTAGGTTGGCACTTCATAATTTCTACTTAATCCGAAAATTTGCAAGAACTGCTGTCCTGTCTTCATTGTTATTTGTGGACATTTCCTCCTTTCTTATGGAAAAAAAACAGAAGCAGTGAGAAGAGAATCTGTACTATTCCCATTCAGCACTATAGCCACATGCATTTCTACACCTTCGTATTTGTGCCCTAAATTCCAAATGTTTTCCCACAAGGTCATTCTTCCTGTAGCCTTTACTTCTTTCTAATTAGTCATTCTATTTCGGACTTTTACCATCAGTATTGATGTAGTTTTCCTATCTTAAATAAATTGCTTTCACTTTGGTCTCTCAAGAAATAATCAGTCCTTTTACAGAATGAACAGATAACAATAATAAACTAGAATTCCTAAGCAAAATGGAACTTAAGCTCCTTTTTAAAAACATTACTGGAAATTTTGTTCTGGATTTCCAAGAAATTCTTTGGTTAATATTTAAAGACTAAGCACTTGCTGTTCTTTATATTAATAATGGATATTCTTAGCCTATGTTTGCAAAGGTATTTAATGACTGCTCTACAATTTAACCAAATTTTCTTTGATTTTTGTGTTATTGTACATGCTGCTTGCTTTCTTTCCATTTTTTCTTTATTTAATATTGCTCGTTTCTTTCTTTCTTCAGAACACCAATTGCATGTATTTGAACATTTTTTTCTTCCATATTTTTAATTGTATTATTCAGGATAATTCTGTTTGAATTGAAGTACTAATCAACTTTACACATTTCAAGAGCTTAAGACAAGTTCATTCATTGCATGTTATAAAAAGAAAATCTGTCCTCATGTGCATTCAAGAACCCTATCTGATGCAAACTCAGAGGCAGGGGAAAAGCGAGCAAGGCAGACTACACTGGTATTTCTAGAGGTTCTTTTTGAAAGGATTTGTATTACTTTTCTCCACATTCCACTGACCATAAAAAGTAGTGAGCCTGTGCCTGAGCCTGGATATATGGAGAAATTAAGCTTATTTGCACAGGAGACTCCAGATAATTTTAAACATCTTTAATAAAAATTCATTTTATTTTAATCTTATCAGATTTCTAATTATTTTCATTCTTTTTGTTCAATTTTCTTAGCTCAAGTCCTACATGTGCCTATGTTATGTTTTTATTATTACCTGGTCATCTTTGTGTTGTTCTCAGTTTGGCTATCATCTCTGTAATAAAGTTTTCTTTCAATATTTTTCAGCTTTACCAGTTTTGCATTTATATCTAAATGCAAATGTGCTAGTTTTATAAATAAGGTCCCTTTATGAAGTGGACCCTAATACTTCTCATTTTTACTGTTGTCTAAGTTTAGTGGCTTGTCTTTACAAAATAAAGTAGAAATGATAATATGCAACTTTAAATACTAGATCACAACAAAGAATTGTGATCTCTACCTTGTTTCTTTAACTTTCTTCCTCCCTCTCTCAGTGAATTAAGCTTCCATATCATGAGTGACCCTGTGGAGATACTCACATGGTGAGGAACTGAAACATCCTGAAATCAGCTCCATGAATGAACTGATCCTTAGGCCCTTGGCAGATATTAACAATCTCATGACCTCCTAAATACCTGACCCCCACTCACTATGAACTAACACGTTTGTTTGTTAACAATTCTCACCAGCTTCATCAGAACATTTGTGGGATTTACTTTTTGTTTTATTTTTTTTCTTCTGTCTATTTGTTTCTGTTTTTAAATTCGATTTTTAAAAAAATTAATAACTGACTTGGATGAGGCTGGTTTTTCCTTGACCAACTGTTTTGAATGCTAAAAATAAGTATCTCCGTTCCACCGTTAATTTTATCAGCATCTAAATTATTTTGCATCTTCTTTTTCTATTGATAATTAATTTTGGACCTTCACATACTATAAAGTATCTACTCATCAACCTGCCTTACTAAAAAACTGCATGTCTGGAGATTTTTTTCTGTCTTCTGTATTTCCCTCTAATGGCAATGATGTCTACAGATATCCCTGCCCTTGTCTCTGTTTCTACAAAGAAATATTTGATCCTACTTTAAATAACTATGCTATGTCATTAGTCTGAGACTTTCAAATTAACCTATGTTCTCTTATTTAGTGGTCTTAATATCTGTCTGAACTCCTTATTCATCTTCACTATATTTGGCAGTAACGAGTTGAGGTATGCATCTTAAATTTAGTTTTCATCATAATTGGCATTTTCAGTAATTTCTAGAACATTAATAGGGTGTCATATCATTCTATACCATGAAAGGCATTACTTAACATTGTTATTTATAAAGCCTCCCTGTTTTCTAATAGCTCAGCAGAATTCTGCTATTATGATGTATCGAATTCATTAGTTTAATTATCACTTGAAGAAGTGTTTTGTGTTTCTAATTTATTTTCTTCCTAAGCAATGCTGCAGTGATATCTTTAAATACTTGTTTTTCTTTAGGGTGTTCTGATTCAGAAGCCCTCTCTTCAGCAACAACTTATGTGCTCATTATTAGCCATCTGGGTGTATGTCTTCATGGCTCTTTTTTCAAACCTGCCTTCAAATCAAATAGGAGGAGCATGCACGACCAGCCTGTGACTCTTAAATACCTTTTCGACCAACTGCCTTGATGTGAAGTCTGCACGGCCATCATCTTTTCTAAATATTTTTCTTCCTTTTGTTTGATCTTTACCACATGCAATGACTTTTCCAGCCTCTATTTGGAGTTTCAGAAGATACTTATTTTGGGGGAAAAAGACCATTGTGTTACCCAGTCACTTTCCTTTTGTTGTCCCAAGGTGAGTTCTGAGCAGGAAAAAAAAAAAAAAAAAAACGTGATCCTATTTTTTCTGATATACTATTACTGGAAGCTTGCCAGTTTCAACAAACTCCTCATAAATGTAACAATATATGAAGCTCCAATGCCCACATGTTTAGATAATTAACTATTCAAATGTCTCTTTTTCTGATTTATTCCATTCCAAGTCAAAAAATGATGAAAGATCTCTAGGACAAAAAACAATAGTCAGTTCTTAATTTAACTGTGAACAGAAAGTTTGAGAAAGTGTGGACAAACCTACAATTTAATTTCTCTCTCTCCCTCTTTCATTCTCTCTCTCTCTGGGTCTATCAATCTCATCCAGAGCTCTTTAGATTATTTATTTCTTTTTTTAATTTTTATTTGTTTTTTTATTTACTTATTGATTCATTGAACACAAATGGAGTACAGCTATTGTTTCACTGGTTGAACACAAAGTAGAGTCACACCATCTCTGCGTTCATGCATGTACACAGGGCAATGGTTTCTGCCACAATTTCTGTTATTATTTTTACCCCCTCACCCTGACCCCACCCCTCCCTTCCTCTATGCTATCTATCCTTTCTCCCTTCTTGCCACGCGTCGCCCCCGCATTATGCATCATCATCATTCATTTATCAGTGAGACCATTCAGCCTTTGGATTTTGGGGATTGGCTGATCTCACTTAGCATAACAGTCTCCAACATCATCCATCTACCTACAAATACCATAATTTTATACTTCTTTATGGCTGAGTAATATTCCATTGTGTACATATACCACAGATTCTTTATTGATTCATCTACTGAAGGGCATCTAGGTTGATTCCATAATCTAGCTATTGTGAATTGAGCAGCTATGAACATTGATGTGGCTGCATCACTGTAGCAATCTGATTTTAAGTCCTTTGGGTATAGGCCAAGGAGTGGGATAGCAGGGTCAAATGGTGGATTCATTCCAAGTTTTCTAAGGAATCTCCACACTGCTTTCC
>JAJEJO010003360.1:0-21445 GCA_020662805.1 Glaucomys volans | reverse complement strand
GCTGTCTTTGGGTTCTCTTGATGTATCATCTGGGTTTGTTTGGGATACTTTCTTCCCGTGTTTTCTCATGCTGCTCTTGTATCTTCCCCTGTAGTAGTGCAAATCAGAGGGATTGCAATTTCCCTGTAAAGACTTAAGGTGTCCCTGCAGATTTCTAGTAACTCACCAGATGTTTGAGAGGTGCTTGATCAAGTGGTGACCCAGGATAGCTGCTGTCCCACTACCTCCAGGTTGAGAATGATCAATGCTTCTGGGCAGAGGCAACCAGGAGTCGCCGCACCGTGGCCCCCCCTGAAGGCCTGAGCTCAGCTCCGACGGCTCAGGCAGCTGAAGATGGCCTCTCTCTGCCAGGGAAGCTGCAGAATGGCTCCGAAGGGCCCAAACTCCTCACTGGAGCCGGCAACCAGCTCCGCTCCAGGCCAGATCTCACCTCCAGGCCAGATCTCACCGGGAGTCGTAGTGCCGTGTCCCCTTGGGAAGACCTGAGCTTAGCTCTGAAGGCTCACGAGCTGGCTGGTGCCAGAGCCTGGCCAGTGACTCTGAAGCCACTTCCAGGGACCTGCACTCACTTGCTGGCTGGTGCAGGCTCAGGTCGGTGACTCCAAAGCAGCTGCGGGGTCTGGCGCTCCCGGGTGGTAGCTGTCTGCAGCCAGGCCCAGTCCAGCCCAGCAGAGTTGGTTCCGGAGTGGCAACCTGGGACCCCTTATATGTGATTTGAATATGAAATCTCGTTGAGAGCTATATTCCTGCTGTTTGAATCTCGAGCAAGTAGGAATCCACAGAGGAAGTAGGAATGCAGCCTTCCTCTAGCCGGCCATCTTGAATCCCCCCAGATTATTTTTATTTTAGCAATTGGTGCACTGCCATATTCCTGAAAACAAAATGAAGCAGTTCTTATTTATTCTTATTGTTATCCATTCATCCCTACAGGAATTGTAAAAAATGACCATTGCTTCCAACTACTGTTGGAATACAACTACTAGTAATAAAAATAATATACACCTATTTCTTGTCAGGTGCTAACCACAATTATAAATGCCATATATATATTAAAATTCAATTTTTGGAATCACCCTATGTGGTAGATATGAATATTCTCACCATTGTACAAATAAGGAAATTGATGCACCATGAGAAACCAGCTACATATCACATAGTTAATAAGTGATAGAGCCCGAGTCAAAGGAAAAAATGTGGCTGCAAAGTTCATGCCTTCAAATATTGCTGTCTTCTCTAAGAACCACGCTAAAAACATTAAAGGAAACATGGACTTTCATCAGTCACACTGGTACTGAATTGTAAAGATAAGAAAACTAAAGCTTCAGAGAAATTAAGAAACTTCTAGTGACACAAATTGAAAGTAAAACTGTTCATATTTTAATCAGATCTCATAGTCTGTGGTTTTCACTGGCTTAAGATAATCTGGTGTCCATCCCTGCTTTGTAAATGGAACATTCACACATTTGGATACTGCTTGCCCAAATTGAGAGGATTTATATTTTTGATTTGCTGGCTCAGATTTTCTCTTAAACATGAAATAGAGGAAAGAAACACATTGCTCAGTTTAGATAAGTCTATTTTGTCTAATGTCAAAATACTCATCAAGGATTTTAACGTTTGTATATACTTCATTACCATATGTATTATTTAATATATTTTCAATATATCTGTGAATCTCAATAGAGCTAATATTTTTTAAATTAAAAGATGACATAATTTTCTTAGATTCTTAAAATAGTCCCATTTATAAAATCCATCTTTAGTAAATATAGAATACATAGTGTTTAAGTTTTTGTGGGTGCCATAGATTTCCCTGTCCCTAAATATTTTTAAGTACCAAATGAAAATGAGTAAACTAGCTTCTTACAATAGACAAAGTCATCATTTTCACTTTCCATGGAAAGTTAGTGGAAATAATTATTTTCTGACTTAGTAACTACAGTGGTAGGCCCTAAAATATTTTTAGGAAGTCACTTAAACATTGTAGAGCTGTTTTAAAAATTTCTTGACACATTATGGGCATCCACAGTAGAAGTCTACACAGCAAGGTATAACATTGTCCCTTCATGTACTCCATGGAGCCCCAGTGTTTTAATAGATGCAAAATAATCAAAATAATGTTTCATATTTCTGTAAAAAATTGGCAAGTAAACAGTTGCATTATTTTCCAGTGGGCCCAGTGTGTACCTCAAGAAAAACACAGTATGTTATGTCTTAAAAAGAACTCCTTGTCTGTTGATCTATATGGTTCCAAAATGTCTATAAATAAAGAAACTTTCAAAGAAAAATATTGCCAAACAATAGGGACTTCCCTTATACAGAAGATAGCAATCTATCATTTTCATTAAGATTTTAAATGAAGACATATTAAACAATGAATAATTTTACTAGTAATGTAAACTTAATTAATATGATAATCTGAATGAAATGTAAATAACCATGGAAATTTTCAAAGAATATTTTTGGAAGGTAGAACTCTGGTGATCATATCTATGAATCACATATTTACTGATGTGTACTTTTGCTGCAATTTACAGATATTAATGTAAAAAATAATTAGGTATTACTATTAGCTTTCTGTCATGGGAATCTCATGTTATGATTTTTTATGAAAGGAGTTTGTATATATGTATGAAATGTATAATCATTTTATATTCAATTTTATTAATATTTTAAAATTTCAGTTTCAGTATTTGTGAAAGAAATGACATTTATCACTTACTGCCAAAGGAAATATTACTTCAGATTACGTTTTCAATCTGTAATGATGGTACCCATATTTATTTTCATTTTATGGATAGATGATTCAGGCACTAGGGAAGAAAATACTTTCTATCTATGCAAGAGTTTGAAATGTAGTAAACAGAACAAGGGAAAGAGGGATTCCTGGTTCTACGAGCCTGCATTTTTCTTTTCATAGATGCAAGGATATAATTTTGTTGCCAGATGATCTGACAGATGACTGTTATATCTGGTGGTACTTTGAAAGTCAACCTCTTAATGAGATGCCCCTTTCTAACTAATCACTGCCACAGAGAATGGCACATAACCAAAAGTGTGATTCAAGTCATAGCTATGGAAGATTAATGTATGGTGACAAGTGGGAACTCATGGGGACTTTGGGGATAGAGAAGGTTAATTGGAAATGCTGAAATTAATGTTCACTAATTTAATAAACGAAGAGCCCTCAATTGTTAAAAGGAAATTGCATTACTTTTTTTCTACCTAATAATGTCTGTTATTCATTTGAGAAGATTCACTTTAGATAACAAAATGAATGGATATATAGAACTTTAAAAGTAAGTGAATGAGTATTCAAAGAATAAAGCTTTGATAGCCTTCCTAATTCTTTTTTATATATATGTTTGTTAACTAATTCTTAGAGTCCATGATTGTTTCTGTAAATTATATTTTCTGAGTCTAATTGTTTTACATTATTCAACATATAACAAGGATTAGTAAGAAGTTGCACATTCTCAAGATTTTCTTTATAAAATGCTCTTCATAAAATAACTTTCTGTGTTAACTAAGTTTGAGGAACACTAAAACAATATTCTTAAAAAGATTGAAACTATTCATTAACCTTCAGATAAACTAGGTTTAACCCCAAATTGAATGTTTTCTAAATAACTCCTGTTAAGAGACCCTGGCAATATTATTTGACCTAAGCTGGCTTTACACTATTCAAACTACCTAAATAATTCTTTATATGTTCTCTCTTGATAATTAAATCCAAATCAAAAGTAAACAATTAAAAAAATCCCAACCACAATAAATAAAATGATAATAATTTAATCTGATCTAAAACAATTGAAGAACATACAAAAACCTCATACTTGCCTTGTATCATTTTGGTATACCTTATAGGTCTTCATTTTGATCAAATTAAAAGAAAGAAACAATAAAATCTTACCTATCAACATATAAAAAACATTCAATTCACATTTAGAATCAAGAACAGACATTTTTATTTTGCTTTGCTTTTAATTTATCATTCTATATTAAAGATAAAATACTATTTTTGTTTTCCAATGCCTTTGAATTTACTCTGTTTCTGGAAATTCTTTTGATACTCATTAGCATAAGAAAAAGTTCATGCCAAGGTCAACTGGAGCATATTCTATTAATCCTGGGGTCATGAACATTTTTCTATCTCTCCCTATAATGATTTTAGGGTTCAAATTTTGGGTAAACAATAGCTGTTTATGGACATAATCCACTTTTCCTCAAAATATCAAAGTATCAGTACTGTATATGAATCTTTGCAATTACTTTTACTGTATCAATACATTTTGATCTAATACTATACTTAAATAGGTACTTTGATATTTTCATTCAAAAACCACTGCAATAATCTTTCTTATTTTTTAATTGTTCTTTTTATTTGCACATATTCTTTCCCACATAAATTTTAGGATTGACTTGGCAAATTACATTTGAAACTTGGATTAACTTGGTAAGTGAAAAATGCAATATTCTGCATGAATTTTGATCGAATAATATGGTCCTTGCTGATTAATTTGGGTTTTTAAGACTTAATAGTATGTAGTAGTCACAGAATTGAAAATATCATAGGAAACAAGTTAACAATATTTGTTAAGACTTTTTTTAATATCATTCAGCAGATTCATACTATTTCTTACCAGAGATTTAATTAATTCTGAGTTTATTCTTGGGGTTGCTATTGTAAATTGACTAATTTTCTCTGTTTAATTAACTTATGTTTTATGAAAGCAAGTATTTTCCCTATAACTTTATCGATATATAATTGAAAACAAAAATTATATCTAAGATTAACTACTTGATGCTTTGATATACTTATATTACACAACAATTTCAAAATCAAGCCAAACTATGCATTATTTCACAGTTACATTTTTGTAAGACCATTTCAGATCTACATCTTTAGCAAATTTCAAGTGTGCAATGCATTATTAGTAACTATTGCAGTCTTCCATGATGCATATTGGATCTCTAGCTTAGAACTTACTACTTTTGTAACTGATATTGTACAACTATTGATATTATGGTTCCAATTCCCCCAACCTCAATTCCTGGTAACCATCCTTCTACTCTCTGTTTATATGGGTTTGAGTTTTTAGATTCCACATATAAATGATCTCATAAAGAATTTGTCTTTCTGTGTCTGGCTTATTTCACGTAGTATAATATCCTCTAGGTTAATCCAAATAGTGAGGTTTCCTTCATTATTACAGGCAAATGTTATATGTGTGTATATGGATATGTGTGTATATGTCTATTATATTTAAACATTTCTTTATGTAAACTTTTTTATATCCAGTCATTCATCTGTGGATACAGGTAGATTTCATAACTTGGCTATTGTTAGTAATGCTTCAACAACCTGAGAGTTCAGATATCTTTTCAATATAGTGATTTGATTTTAACCAAGAGTAGATAACTGTAGCCAAATGGTAGTTCTATTTTTAACAATTTGAGGAAACTTCACACTTTTTTCTGTAATGAATGTACAAATAAATTGATATTCTCATCATGTTCTATAAACATTTCTTTTTGTTCATATCCTCACTAAAACTTGTCTTCTTTGGCTTTCTGAAGATTGGCATACTAAGAGGTATGCAGTGATGGCTCATTGAAGTTTTCATTTGTATTTACTGGATAATTAGAGACCCAGAATACATTTAACTGTTCATCATTTGAATGTCTTCTTTAGAAAAGTATTCACTCAGGTTCTTGTTCAATTATTTCTATGATTTTTTTCCATTTCTTCTTGTTTATATAACTTGTCGGTATACAATGCTTTGTAGTATCTTGCAGTCCTTTGTATTTTTGTGTTATCAAAAAAAATATGTGATTTCTTCTTTTTCAATGTTTAAAGTTTGAATCTTTTTTTCCCTCATCCCATCAATTTTATAATTCTAAACAAACAAAAAACCCTCAATTTTATTTATTATTTGTTATTTTTTGTTGTTTCTATATCATTTATATCTTCTCTTATTTTTATCACTTCTTTCTGATAACTTTGGTCTTCTTTTCCTTTTTTTACTTTTTTAAGGTGTAAATGTAGGTTGTTTATTTGATATTTTTCTCAATGATTTTTATTGCTATGACTATATTGTCATGAGTTTTATTGATGCATCCCATAAGTTTTGATAACTTGTGTTTCCATTTTCATTTTGTCTCTTATTTTCTGATTTCTCTTTTAATTGTCTTATTATACCTATGTTCAGTTCAGGAGGGTATTAACTACTTGTGAATTTTAGAGATTAATTCCTATTGCTGATTTCTATGTGGATGAAAAGGATAACTAATGTTTCCAATCTCCTTAAATTTGTTGAGACTAATTTTTTGGCCTTACATACGACCTGTCCATGAGAACACTGAAACTCCACTGTTTCTGTTGAGACATTGTTATTTCTAAGCTCCGGAATATGTTTGAGTCTTTTTTTTAATCCATGATTTCTGTATCTCTGTTAAACTGTTCTTTTGGTCTCTTGTTTTGTTGATATCATTTAGTAGTCTGTTTTCTTATAAATCACTGGAATTCTTTAAGGATATCATATTGAAATTTATTCTCAGGTAACTCGTAGACCTCCATTTCTTTGGGGTCAGTCCTTAGAGTTTATTTGTTTTATTTATTTTTCATATGCATGGTATAACAAGTCCTTGATTCTCACTTTCCTTGCATTGCCATATTTGCACTTCAAGAAGCATTTTCTCCTCCAGGCATTACTGACTGGCAGTGAGAGAGAACAAAACACCACAATCAGTAAGCTTAGAGGTTTCAGAGCTCTTCATTAAACAAAAAATGCAGAATAGACACACAGTAGAGAGTAAGAACAGTTTCATTTTACCTATGTCACACTTTTCAACACGGCAGAGCTTGGTATGATGAGAAGATTCTTTGGCTTGCAGTTTCTTTCATGGGGAAATTGTATTTTGCAAATAGTTTTTTGTTTATTCAAAAATAATTAAGATTTTGTTCTGTATATTTTTAAATGTTCTTCAGTTCCATTACAAAATAAGTGATTTTTTTTCTTTTTGCCATTTTTGAGGCACCATGAACCTACAGGATAATTACTGTTCTGATAGAACTCTTGACATGACTCACATGTTTCTAGGAAGCATGCAGACATAGCAGCTCTTCAGTGGGGAATACTGGTCACAGTAATGATTTCTCTTTCCACTTCTGAACCCAGTCTGAAGGTACAACTGTCAATGCCCTGTGGGAAAAGTGACTTACAATGGAAAGCTCATGTCGCAACAGTTATTTTTCTTTGAAATTGAGTTCAGTAATTCCTCTTGTTTTCTTGACCCTCTGATGCCTTTGAAATATGATTTTTTAATATAACTTTTTTTCTAAATTACCTATTTTGTTTGCCATATTCTTCTCAGAAATTTAAGTTATTTAGTACTTTTATTATTTTTATTATTATTATTGAGTTTGATTGATAATATCTGATTAAAGCCACTTCCAATATTTGCAATTGTGTGGTCATAGTACCAGGAAAAAATGACATAATTGATGTTAAGTATTTTTGCTTTGTGTGTTTTTAAAAAGCTCTGCCACCTATCTATTCAACCCATTTAAACATTCGAAATTACCACTGATTGAAGTGTTTTCAAACTAATGTGCCCTGATCAAATAATCATCTGTTTTTTAAAAAGGACGTAAAAATAACCCTCTATATTCAGAGAGACTTTGTAAAGACTCAAATATAAGGTAAATTTTATTTCTTGAATGACAGATTAAGGTGACATAAGATGGCAATTCTCTCCTATACGCTCTATTATTATGGCTATTTAATCACTCATAATTTTATGTGGGTATGTATTCTCTTATGGAAAGGCAATGGTGGTGATCTTTATGGTACTTACAGTCTTATGCAGAAGAAATTTACTGCACAGGCAAATGATGAGGCTTACCTTAAGGGTCATAAACAAAAACTAGAGTGCATGGAAGTTTCCAGTAAGGAGAGAATACCTAGTCTATGGTGGCAGAAAGAGGAATAGCTTGAAAAGTGAACCCTGACAAGATTCCACAATTTCTCCTGTTTAATTGATATTAACTACGACAGGGCATTTAATACAGAAAAAATGAGGACATGAAATGGACCTGGGCTTTATTTTTATGAAACTGAGATAAGTTGTCATGGCTAGTGTGAATATAAAAGAGAGAAAAATGGGAATAGTAATCTAGGAAAAGAGGCAAGCTACAGAGGAGAAAATAATCTGTGACATATTCTGGGGAAAGTGAACATGGAGGAGGTGACTGTATGAGAAGAACTGGTAAGTGGCTAAAGCAGAGCAAGAGGTTAGACAACTATGGCAAAAAAATAAAATCAGAACAAAGAAAGGGGAAAGGGAAGCCAGTAAACAGAGTGGTGCAAAGAAAGAACAGGTTTAGATAAACAGAGGTGGGCACCACAAATTAGTGCTTCTTGGCTTATTTTATGTCTCATATTCCCATCCCCTAAAACACATGAAATAAATTTCCTTTAACATGAGCACTCCTTGAATCATTCGTTGCTACCAATCTAGAGTCCCTTACCCAGGCTATGTAATTGCTGCTTAATTGGTTTCACTGCTTCTACTCTGGAGTCACTGCAGTGGATTCTTCACATAAAAGCAAGAATGAAAATTTAAATATATAAATGAAAAAATATGAATCTAATCAGAATAATACCTACTCTCAATCTTCAATGATTTCCTATAACACTTGTAATAGAATCCAAATTGCCTTATCAAGTACTTTACATCCTCTGGAAATCCCTTTAAACTTATACCTTTTTCCCTGTTGATCACTTTGGTCCAGCCTCAATGGTATCCTTGATAATTCCTGGACATGAGAATCATATTTCCTTCTGAAAAACTTTGCATGCAGTAACATGCAATTGATTGGTTCCTAAAATACCAGTAATTCTTCTCTACTCTCCATGCCCTTTGTAAAATTTATTCCATCAAAATATAGCTTCTTTCTTTCATAATTTGACTTCAGACTGATCTGGTGTAATCCTAGGTCAAAAAAAAAAATGTAACAAAGAGATGGACTCAATTCAGAATCTAGTCCACAAGAGGTTTTTGAATGCCTCTTTCTCTTCCTTGGACCTCAATCACGAGCTAGTCTGCTAAAGATGAGAAATCACAAAGAGCTGCTTCATTCATTCCAGTCATCTTAGATTGGTCAACTCCAATCCTATTTGACAGCTAAAACAGATGTATAGCTGAGCCTACCTAGATAACAACCAAAAGATTCCAGATTCACCAATGAAACATATATCTATTATTTAATTAACTGAGGTTTAAGGTTTTTGCTGTTTTTTCCCCATAGCAAATCCTTTTGCTAGTTTCCTTTAACTGGTATAATTATTTTCAGGACATCAACAGTTTTCTTAATTCATATAGGCCTCTGTTCTAAGAACTTTGTCTTCTTATTATATTTCACTGTCCTACTTATATATCATATATTTACTTTTAGTATCACGTATTCAATGCAATATAGCACTTAATAGAGTAGAAGACACAATAGATTAGATCTATAATGTCTTATTTTATTTTGCTATTTAATACCAACTGAACCCACACTTTCCTTCTCCTTGATAAACTATTTATCAGATTTTCTAAGCAAATAAATAGGCCTTGACTGACCTTTTCATGTAGCTTATGACATCAAAATTTGAGGGTGAGTACAACTTAGGAAATCAAGCTGAGCCACATTCTCATTTGGTGAATCACAGAAGAAAACGTTAAATAGTCAATCTGACTAATACTTAAATATTTCTTAGTTGCACAATTGAATTAGATGCATCCACAGATAGTTGATCTGAGTTAAAAAGTGGTCTGAACTGTGTTCTGCTGATGGTTGAAGTTGTCCTCACTTAATTATTACAGATCCAGCAACTGAGTAATTCAGATAATTAACATCAGTCAAGGCTCCCACATTGCATTTTCATTTTTCATGAAGATCTTGTTGTGTACAAAATGGTGAATGTAGGCTGAAAATCTCGTCATTCCTTATTGCATCTTGGTTAGAGCAATTGTCATATTACCTCAGGATCCCTCTCCAAACATAAAAGGAAATACCTGTTAAAGCATTCACTTTTTTACATGAAATAACCATTTTTATTGTAAAACTGTTTTGCTATGATTATCTATAGTTACTTTTACAAATTTCATAAGTAGAGCTCACTTTAACTATTTCATACATCCTTAAAAGGAAAGTATTCTCTAATATCGTTGGTGGTTAAGTGATCTGGAATAGAGGAAGCTAGGAGAAATTTAAGAAAGAAGAGTTCATTTGATTTGTAGAGAAATGGGCTACTCAGACTAGATTACTAATATGTGAGGTTTCAGTATAGAAGCAAATCAAGTTCTATCTTTAAAATTATTCTCAATGTTAAATAAAATTAGTGTGTTACTGAAACTAAAAGTGTGTGAATTCATGAACATACAGATCAATAAAACTTCTACACAGGTAGTCTGACTTTGATGGAGGGGAACTTTTTACCTTCAATGCATAGTAAAACCTCAGATTTTTAAAAAATTTGTAGAAATAGTACTGTTTTAAGATTTTTGATTTTTTATAAAAGAAGTAAGATAATTTCAGCATGGTAGTATGAGGGCCTCTTCTGACTCCACCTTACACAGCTAATGACAACAGACACACACACACACACACACACACACACACACCCATTTAAAGCCTCTGAAAGTGATAAATGCAAACAACAAATAGACAGCTTTCATGAAAATCCATGAATCCCTGGCATTAAAGAGATAGAATGTAGTATTTAAACCAAGACTACGCACCCTCCCACACACATTTTCAACTGCCCTGTTCTATGTTTCCTTAGGGCTTAGTTTAAAACTGAAACTCTCCTTATAAATAAAATTAAATCTTCCTTTCATTCCTTAGTTATACAATCCAAATAAAACTAACACCTTAGAAATAATTTTCAAAATACACAACAAAATATGATGTGATTATTAGGAGAATTCCTATGAATTTATCAAGATAGAAATTTGAGAGAACCTCACCCGTGAAGAATCCTACAAATACGACATCTATGATAGAGTAATTTTAGGACTGAATTTGAATAAGCTAAAATAGATAAACCTTTCCATTTTTTCTAAGCTCTACTATGGAAAGGAGGAAGAAAAGCAAACAAAACAAAACCACTTCTGATTTCAGCATATTTCCAAATTGCCTTCAAAGCAAAAACAATTTTAAAGGACCTAGAGAAGGATTTATATTATGACTAATTTCAGATAGATGAACTGTTGATAGCTAGATAGACCTCAGCAACTCCATATTTGGAGTTATAATTTTTAAAACATTTTCTCACAGCTGCCTTCCTGAGATATGTATCTACTGAGAACATAAACTTTTCATATGCATTCCCTATGTTACATCTAATTTGGGAGACAATATATTGTCAGTAAATATTTGACTCTAGTAGCTATAATAAAATAATCCTGTGCTTGTTTTCCCTTTCCAATTATTTATTCAATTATTTTGTATTCATGTGAAAAATAAGCAAAACAGTACCCTTCTCTGTGCTTTGCTGCAGTAATATCAGCCGAGAAAATCAAAATTAAAATAATTTCAGAAATTTTCTTTTGTTTTGGTGGAAAAAGTCAATATGTATTTCAAATATACTCAAGTGTCTTAGTGCTGTAATGAACCCTATAATCATTTAAATATTTTACTATTCATCAAAATGCATTGCCTATTCAGATAAAACTTTTTTTTTTGATTGCTAATAAATTCTCAGAATCCCAAAGTACAAAGATGGCCATGCTTTTGAGTTATTGTAAAGAAATTGAGTAGGAATTTAATTTGCCTGATAAGTGATCCCCTCTTGCTGAAACAGCATTGTATCACCAAGTATAAAATGAATCCTATTAAAAGGAAGCATAACCAAGCAGTAGAAAATGTCTGGGGGTTTCTACATTAAAATATACATGGTATTTTGCCAATATGTTTGCATTTGTCATAAGTACATAATTTCTGCTGGTTAGTCACTTTGTATAAGGATGACTAAACAGGTCTCTTCCTTTAAATGTAGCTAATATTTCATTGATTATATCTTTAAAGCATCAGGCATTAGTTGCAATTTTTCTTTAAAATGTGTTCTTATTTTAGAATTTATTTGATTCTTCTAGGTAGAAGTAAAAAAGCAAATGCAATGGGTTTGTTTCTAATTGTCATATATCCTTGCAGTCTATTATCTTACAGTATTTTGACATTTGAAAAACTATGCCTCTGCCAAATACTTAAAATTAAGTTTCTAGGTAAATTTGCAAGCAAAGTGTATTTAGAAGCCTTGAACAAAAATCTTGGAACTGTATGTGTAGTTGGGCGTGCATATGTGTGTGATAGTGTGTATATAAAAAGACATATGTATGTACACTCTGTATTAATCAGGGATGTCCTGAGAAGCAGAAACAATAAGACATATGTCTATACACAGAGAAAGAGAGAGAGAGAGGGAGAGAGAGAGAGACAGAGAGAAAGAGAGAGACAGAGAGAAAGAGAAAGAGATTATTCACAGCAATTGTCTCACATGATTATGGAGACCAAAAGGTCCCACAATCTGCCATGTGCAAAATGGTAAAGGAGAAAAGTAAGTGATCAATTTAGTCTGAGTCTGAAGGTGTAAGAATCAGAAGCATCAATGCACAAAACAGTAGTAGATTGATGTATCAGTTAAACAGGAAGCAAATTTGCCCTTATCCACCACTTGTTCTATTCAGGCTTTGAAGTAATTGGATAACACCCATATCCATTGGTAATGGCCCCTTCCTCCTTCAATCTATCCGGTTTCTTCCCATAACCTTCTTTATGACATATCCTGAAACAGTTCCAGCTATCAAGGCATTCTTCAGCCTGGTCAAGATGGCAAATAAAATTAACTATCACACACACCCTTGCAGATTTATAGGGGTACACATGCAGTTAAGGAAAGTAAATGTTGAAAAAGTTATATGAATGATAACATTTTTTATTTACCACCATTTTATCTATGCCTTTCAGATAACCATTGAATAAAAAGGGCAAAGGAGTATATAAAAGAAAACAATAATACACAATTTCCTGAGTGAAGTTTTTAAAATAATGGTCCCAGAAATTATTTCAGATAACTCTCCTTACCTTTCATTTTCATTAGAGAGGTACAAATCATTAGCTTTCAAAGTATCAGTCAAATAATTCCATGGGTAATGGACTTGGAAGGTTTCTATAGTTCCCTACAATTGTTACACTACTATTTTAAAGGGTATGCTGTGAAATAATTAAGAACACATAACAAGGAGAAATTTCACCTTTAAAGATCACATTTTTGGCCCAAATTGAATGTCAGATTTAAAGCATAGTTCTCTACGGTGTTAGAATTTTCAGAGTGGAAATGCTAAATTATGTTGGAAAAATTTATTAGAGATGGGGGAAAATATGATGTTAACATATAATTAACTAAAAGTTTGTTGATTATAGGCTTTTAAATTGAATCTCCATTTGACACATTCTCAGACATTATATAAAATTTATACAAATGCATACGCAATGAAAATTACGATGCCTACAATTATAAAAATGATCAGCTAATTTGATGGAAGTTGGGGATTATTTTTCCAAGTGATGACATTTAAATTAAGGTGAGGAAAAAAATGAAGAAATTAAATGAGGAGTAGGGAAGATTGTCCCAGAGGACAATAACATGTAAAAAGGATCCAATATAGAAGAATCAGAATGTTCTTGTTTTATGGAAAGAAAGTCATTGTGATGAGAACATAGTTCATGGAAAATAAAAAAACATATTTGAGACAAGTCCAATTCCTTCTCTGCTCTTCTCACTAGATGAACTAATCAATATATCACTTTACACTGACCATTCCCAGCCTGTACTTATGTAACATTGTGAGCAGCAACCTCAGACATTTCCTTCCTTCATCATTGGCAAGACTCAACAATGTCTTAAATACAGTATTTCTAAAACTGAACCATATTTTATTTCACTTTAGAAATCCCAATATATTGCACCACTACCCATTTAGTTGTTCAAATCAGAACTTCAAAATTGTTCTTGATTCTTCTTTTACTTTGACCCTCGACTCTAGGCCATGAACAGGTCTGGCATTCTTACCTTAAAAATAATTGTCACATCTCTCTCCATCACTCTCTAATTCTACTGCAACCACCCAAATTCTGTTACCTACACTGTTGTATTTCTTAATATCACTCTACTCCAATGTATTTCCAACAGAATAGCCTTGTTAATTACACCAAAGCATATCAAGAGACACTGTTTAATATCCAAACTTGTGGTTTTTCTGGATAATTTTATTAATTTCATTTTCAATTTTGACATGTTCAGGGAATACTCTTTAGGTGATTCAATCCTTTAAAATTCATGGTGAGTTTTTCATGGCCAAGATATGATCTATTTGATTGAAATTTTCATGTTTACTTGAAAGGAATGGTTGCTCTGTTATGGTGGAGTGGAACATTCTAGAAATATAAACTAGATCAACATATCTATTGTGCTGTGGATTTATCATTTTTATCAATTAGTGAGAAAAATCATTAAAATTTATTGCTATGTTCACGGAATTATCCACTTCACTCTTTAATTTTGTAAAATTTTCTTCATATATTTTAAATTTCTATTACTAATAAGTAGTAATATAAATATTATAGTTCCAATGAGATGATCCATTGTGAAATGATCCTTTACCTCTAATATTGGTTTTTGCTTTGAGACTCATATTATCTAATATTATATAACCATTCATGTTTTCATATTCTATTCATTACAAAATTTGTATTTTTATTCATTTATTTCAAACTTTTACTTTATTTGAATTTTATTTCTTATAAGAAAAGAAATTTTGTTTTTTATCATTTTTTAGTCAACTTTTAAAATCTCTGCATTTGAACTGGAGTTTTTAGATAATGTAATAATTTAAAGTAATAATTGGTATCAGATTTTGATGTATATGGTGGTACTATTCATTTTCATTATATATTAATTTTTAATTTTTCTATGTTCACTTTCATGATCTTCTTTGAATCATTTGAATATATTTTGGGTTTCACTTTAATGTTTTATCTATTGTCATTTTGTTCAAAATCTTTTGAGGCTTTTTTAAGAGCAGTTTTAGGTTCACAGCAAAATTGAAAGTTCATAGGTTTCTCATATACTCTCACTCTCAAACGTGCGGTAACCACCCCATTACCGACATCCTTTCCCAGAGTGGTATAATTGTTGTAATCAATGACTCTGTATCAACACACACATTACTCTCATCCATAGTCCAAAATTTATTTTGGGTTTGGACAAAAAACATACAATAGCATGTATCCACGTTGACATATCATGCAGAGTGTTTTCACTTCTCTCAAGATACTCTGCGACAACTGCACAGATCTCTGCTCTCTTTACCTTTTTGCCTTTTCCATAATGTCATATCTAGTGATATATTATATAGCCATTTTAGATTGACTTCTTAGTTAAACTTCCTCCATGTTTTTTCATGGCTTAATAGCTCATATATTTTTAGCATTGACTACTATTCCACTATTTGAATGTGCTGGAGTTTATTTATTCACTGACTGAATTTTATGGTTTAGATATGAGCTGTCACCCCAAAGCTCCTATGCTAATGCAGGAATATTCAGAGGTAAATAATTAGATTATGAGGGTTGTAACCTAATGAGTCCATCTTAGTTTAACAGGTTGGTAATTAAGGATTCATGGGATATGGATAGAGGATGTAGGTCACAGGGAACATGCCCTGGAAGGGTTATGCTTCCCTGTAGCCAGCTCCTTCCTTCTCTTTCTGCTTCCTGAAATGGCTATGGGCTTAGCAGCTATCCACTACTGGGCCCTTCCATCATGATCTGCTGCCCCACTTGGGCCCAGCACAATGTAGTCAGCCATCTGTGGACTGAGAATGCTATTCCTGTAAGCTCCAAATGAACTTTTCCTCCACTAAGTTGTTAATGTCAGGTAGTTTTTTCAAAGGAACACAAAACTAACAAAACATATCTAGTAAAGAATATATGGGTATTCTCAAGTTTGGCAAATATGAAAACAAACAAATAAACAAAAAAACTGCTTTAATATCTGTGTCTAGTTTTTTGTGCAGATATAAATTTTCAGCTTTTTTGGGTAAATACCAAGGAGCACGATAGCTAGATTAAATGGTGAAAGTAAGTTTAGTTTTGTAAGAAGCTCCTAACCTGTCTTCTAAAGTGGCTGCACCATTTTGCATTCCCATCAGCAATGAATGAGAATTCCTATTATTCCACATCCTTGACAATATTTGATATCACCTGTATCCTAGATGTTGACCATTCTAATAGATATTTTAAAAAATCTCATTGTCATTTTATATATACTTTTTGTATATTTTTTAATGATTTCTCTGAAGAATACTATGTAATATCCAATGTCTTCACAATTGACTAAAAATTAATAGTGATCAACTTTAAATACAATGTAGAAAGCTTCCATTTAACTCTTTCTACACCATTTTCATGTTATCATTCTCATATATATTGTATTTGAATGTACCAAATCACATGTGAAAGTGTTATGATCTTTAACCACATAAATTTGTGCTGTAAATCATTATGCATAGTCTTGCATATTTTCTTAAATAATTGTTATTTTCAGTGACTTTCTTTATATATTTGCCTGAAAAACATTCTCTAGATAACTAATATTTCTGAGTTTTTTTAACCTTTCCAAATGTTGATTCGTCTCCACCATCTGCTGCTTTTGTTTGTTTTTCTGAATCCCTCATGCAGTTGGCTATGTTTCTTCCTTCACTAGAGTTCTTTGCTGTAATCAACAGGAGAGATTGGCTCTATTTGTCTTGTACTGCCATTCCAAAACTAAATTTCCATTCCAGAATCTTTTTAGAAGTTTCCATTGTTATTTTGTTGCCAGTAATTTCCCTGGGATTACTTCTCTGACCTGTGAGTTATTTAGAGATGTGTAGCCTAATTAGCAAATTTTGGTGAAAATTCTTGTTACATTGTATTATTGTTTTCCTGTTTTATTGTATTCAGAGAAACTACAGTGTGAAATTTCAATTGAAAATTTATTGAGGATTATTGCATCAACAAAAATGTGGTCACTTTTTGGATATTGTTCTTGTTCACTTAAATATATGTACTTTAGACTTGTTTGGTGGACCCACTACATGTTAATTAGGTTAAGTCAAAAGGGTTAATTCTGTTGTTATAATGTACTTTCTTATTAATAAGTACTATACTATCTGTCCTACCATCCTTGAGATATGTTAGAAAAATCCAACCATGATGGTGAACTATCTACTTCAATGACAATATCTGAAAACATTTGCTTACAACAGCTGGACTTATGTTCACACAAGTTCATTAGAGTTACATGGAATTGTGTCAAAAATAATGATAGTCACAACTTTTAGCTTGCCATATGTTTTCTTGCTGCTTTATTTATAAAATTTAATAATCTTAGTAAATTTCTTGGAAATTTTATTCTGTTTAAATTTAATTTGATGGCTAATATAATTAAGTTTAAATCTATTTACTTTCATTTATGCTATATTTGTATTTTCTATTATTATTATTATTATTATTATATTATATTTTATTATTTATTTTATTTTTTTTTGGAACTGGGGTTTGAACTCAATGGCACTCAACCACTGAGACACTTCCCCAGTCCTATTTTGTACTTTTATTTACAGACAAGGTACCACTGAGTTGATTATTGCCTCACTTTTGCTGAGGTTGGCTTTGAACTTGGAATCCTCCTGTGTCAGTCTCCCAAGCCTCTGGAGCCAAAATTATAGGTAAGTCAAAACAAGGAAATGGAGGCCAGTTTGGATCCCGGAAGTTGGATACTGCCCCTGGGAGATTGGAATGTCAGTTTCTCCAGAGCCCTTTGGTCACCAAGATTTCCTGCCTATGTACCCCTCCCAAAAATCTGCAGGCAGAGAATTGCTGATTAATGCTCCCTGGGCTGTTACCTGCCTGAATCATTCCATTTGGCCCTTCCCCCTGCTCCTCTGCTTCTCACCTTTTTGCCATCTCACCTGCATCTCCTGGGCCTAGTCATGGAGGCAGGAAGGAGAAAGATAAGTGAGGAGAGAGCAGGAGAACAAAGGAAACTTTAATCCTCAAAGGGCAGGGTGCCCTCATGTCTTGAGATACCAGAATTCCAGTCATGGCCCCCTTCTCCCTCCCGGAGAAATCTGTGTTACTGTCTTTAAATAAAACCTGCTGCATATGTTTGCCTCAGTGTGTTTCTCTGGTGTTGCACTTCAACATTTGCGGAAGCAGAACTCATCACCAATAACCAGCAGTATCACCACTGGGATTACAGGAGTACACTAATTTTATTTATTTGCTGATTTCTTTATCAATATTAGGGATTGAAATGGGGTTACCATTTCTTGCAAAACATAAGAAACTGTAGTTTACAACATTTACTGAACCTCTCATCTGCACTTAGCTCTGCTCTTTTCATCTGTTGTCCTCAGACTGGATGTCGGATATTTTAATGTTTCCATCACTTGGATCTGGACCTTAATTGGTTGTTTAAAGAGTGTCAGACTTATTCTAGTACACTCTTAAGCAAGTTGCAGTTTACTAAAATTAAAGCTTGATTAAAAAAGGCAAGCCTAAAGTAACATTTGTACCCGATTTAATTTAGCCTAATACTAAAGTGTTGTATTGTTCATTTAAATGCAGAGGATATAGTGGTGTGTCTAAGATAAATCATCAAGCAAATATTTGTAAAAAGTGTAGTTATCTGACTGATGCATAAAGTTAACACGTTGTCTCCCCAACTTATTTATCTTTTGTCATCTTTTATACTGAACTGTGAGATGAATGACAAGTATATATTTTTAAGGTGCTCAGATTCTCAGCTGTGTATATAGAACTCAACCACTCTAGTGCACGTGGTAGTGACATCAGCTTGAATATTTGCACACTGCTACATTTAACTGAATATCCTGAATAATTTGTAGACAATACAGTAGCCCATATTGTGATAAATGAGTACTTTTTTATTCTCTCAAAACCTCATAATTACTGAAAAAGACAGACATGCTAAAGTGGGATGCAGAGATATAAGCATGAAAAAAGATACATTTAAAAGCACTGATAAAATGGAATATGTGAATAACTGCTTTCAAAGGATGACAGGAAAGATTTCACTAAGGAGAAAAGAGAGTGTCTTAATGTGAAGTACAAGTTGTTAACAAGATGTGAAGAATAAGTAGCTAATAAGGAAGGGAAGTACAGGACAGAAAGCATTTTAACCTAGGGAGAATTTTGTTACAACTAAAGCACAGGATGCATAAGAGGAAGTGAGGAAGATGAGCTTAGAAGACAGGCAGAGGGCACTGCCATGACGATTTCACACAGGGAAACACACACAGGCTCTATTGCATTCACATAGTAGTTTGCAGAGATATAAAACCTTCTGCAGTCAGATTCCAAAAGCAACACTAGTGGAAGGAGAGAGTTTAGTTAAAGTCATGATGACATTAGAGTCAATGAAATTTTGTTTAAATATGCCTCAATAGAAGCATTACGCTCAACTGGAAATACTCCCAAAGTGATCTATGCGGCCCTTAATACAGCTGTGCCCTTCATCTCCATGTCTTAATACCAGGATGAGAAAAAGTGGGCATTTGCATGTTACACAAGTAGAATTATTCCTACGGTTAAAGTTAATTTATGGTTTAAAACCAGATTAAACCTTGTCCTAAAAGGTTTGAACTCGGTCCCAATGGAAAGCCTCTTTTAGCAGCAGGAACCAGTTTCTTTATGCCAGTGCATCAGAAGGGGGGAAATCCTAGTTCTATTTTGCTTTGTTTTTGTTTTTGTTCTTTGGATATCTGGGATTGAACTCAGGGGTACTAAACCACTGAGCTACATCCCTAGCCCTTTATTATTTTTAGACAGGGTCTTGCTAAGTTGCTTAAGGCCTCACTAAATTGCTGAGGCTGGCTTTGAACTGGTGATCCTCCTACCTCAGCCTCCTGAGCTGCTGGGATTACAGGAATGTGCCACCACATTTGGCTAGTATTTTGGTTGTTTTCTTTCTTTTTTCCAATTAACCTTTTACTCCTTTGTATGAGATAGGAAATTTTACTATATGCAATTTTAAATCCAGATTTCCTGAACTATTACAGAGATCCAGTGGATATTCATAGGCAGCTATTGACATTGATATTATTAGGTATCAGAACTCTCATTGCTCTGTTATATGGGTAAAATATCACAGAATGCTAGGCGTTGCCTATGGAATATGACACAAAATTTCACTGCATATAATATCCATACTCCACCTTCTATGAAGAGATAAGAGGGTAAGTCTTTAGAATAGGAAGCATTGTCTGCATTATCTCAAATTTTATTTTCTCTATCAATTGACCACTTTACTGATAATTAGTTAATAGTCTCAAACATGTTTTTGTCTCTGTAAAAGACAGTAAAGCTTGAAATTATCATGAAGATAAATTTTAAAGCAGTAACATGTTTTATGAATACAGGAATGATGTTGCTTCAATAGTATTATTTGTATGAAAACATTTAATGAATATTCTTTGGCAAAGGGACAGGAATAAAATATTAAGTGCTTTGATTAAGCATTTCAGATATTGAGCTATATAGAGACACCAACAGTGAAACAAAGAAATAAATGGAGAAATAGATAAATATATTTAAATGTATAATTTTAGTTCATACAAAAATTCAAATGAAGCTGCTGTAGAATTGTGAGGAAGTTAGTCTTTATTCTAATTCATACGGTTGGAAACAATTTTTCGTGGGAGTAAAGGTTTCTTGGCTCAGAAAGGGAAAAAGAATTATTCATCTTAAATATTGGATCATGGGCTCTCTTCTATACATTCATGACAGATGCATGAAGAGAGAAGTTGCAGCATGTATCTCAAGGAAACTTTCACAGAAGGGTGGGAAAGAACTTAGAACAATTTTAGGATTCAAGGAACAGATTCTCAAACATATATGAAAGGAGGGATCAGTTCCCAATAAATCTGGACAATGAGAGTGCTGTGTATGTGTGCACACACAAGCCAAAAACAGGGTAAAGAAAACATAAACCCTCAATATCTGCAGGTGTTAACTCGTGGTCAAAGCAAAAATTAAAAGAAGTAGATGGAGTTTGCATAGCATCTCCCCCATCCCTGTTTCTCTCTCTCTCTCTCTCTCTCTCGCTCTCTCTCTCTCACACACACACACACACACACACACGCACACACACACACACAATAGCAGCAATTAAATTAAATGCATTTCTTTTTTTTTATTTCTTTTTTTATTTAATTTTTTTTATTTACTTATTGATTCATTGAACACAAATGGAGTACAGCTATTGTTTCACTGGTTGTACACAAAGTAGAGTCACACCATCTGTACATTCATGCATGTACACAGGGC
>JAJEJO010003359.1:198174-326313 GCA_020662805.1 Glaucomys volans | reverse complement strand
GATTAGGTCCTCTCAACCACAGCTTTATTATACTACCTATATAAGGTATGTATGAATTAACTATTTATTCCTACTCTTTAAAAAGCCTCCCTATAATGTCCCAGGATGTGATTTGGGGCAGAATAAGATCAGATAAGAAGGGGGACTAGTCTGGGGAATGGGTCTCAAGTTCCCCCCTCAGGGAATACAGAGAGCAAGTTTTCTCACTTTCCTATGTGATAGTGCTAAGAAAATTGGAGACAGAGACCATATTCACCTGAGTTTGCTCTTCTCTGGGTGAAATAGGCCTTGTCTCCAGTTCCTTCTTGAAATGCAGTGCCCAGAACTCCATGGAACACCAGTAAGCAGTCACACTGGTTCATAAGTGTGCGGGAACTATCAGCTGTTCCCTGTTGTAATCTATGAATAAATCTATGATTTAAACTTTTTGGAAGCCCTTCTAAACTGCTGACTCATTCTGAGTTTGCAATCAATTAAATACCCCAAATAAAGTATAGCTCACATATCAAACCCCATATTGGACCCTGCTTTATTAGTTTTGTTCTTTCAAGATCTGGCAAGAGTCTTTTGATTCTCAAAGAGCCTTCTCAGCTTCTTCCTGCCATTCCCAGATATATCAACCTGCCTCTTTTGTCATCCACAGATTCAGTGAACTGTCACTTCATATTTTGATTAAAAAAGGGTGTATGAAGTCAAGACAAAAACCCTGTGGTAGGTTACTGGAGACTCTCAGAACAGAGCCAAGTCCCATTTGATAGAAAAAAACTTTTAATGCCTCTTCTTTCTCGGACCAGATTTTTCATTTTCACAGAATGCCAGCCACAGCATCTCACCAGATACACCCACCAGACATTGTAATTTACGAAGGAAATGGGTTCCAAAGCACTCTGGCCAATCCCTTGAACCTTCCTCTTTCCTACACATCTCCTTGTCAACTCTGCCCAGTGCAGCCGTTTATGCATGTCTAAGTGTGTGCAGTCTTCTGATGGGCTGCAATCCCCAACAGCATAGGTGACATCTTTTTTTATTTTTTATTTATTTTTTTGGTACTGGGGATTGAACCCAGGGGCACTCCACCCCTGAGCCACATCCCCAGCCCCATTTTGTATTTTATTTAGAGACAGGGTCTCACTGAGTTGCTTAGGGCCTCGCTAAGTTGCTGAGGCTGGCTTTGAACTTGCATAGTATCCTGACCTTTATTCTTGTTGGCTTTGTAACTCCCCACATTCTTTCTGGATGCTCTTATTCATTCACATAGCTTCCACTACCACTTTTATTCCAACAACTTTCCAATCTATATGGTAGTCTCTCCTGATTTCCAGGGACACACCCTTTCAGCACAACTCCTACCCAAATCATCAGTGAACTTTCTAAAATTAGACTGTACATCTAAGCAAACAACAACAAAAACCAAGAGCAGCACCAACAAAGTCACTTGCCTGATTAAAATCCTTCAGTGGTTCCATTCCCATCCTACAATGGCTATACCGAATTACTGTACTTGCAATGCCTGGGACACATCAAGCTATTCTGTGCCTTTGTGGTTTTGTACAGACTATTCCATGAGCCTAGAACATTTTCAGAAGTCTCCACAAAGCCTAATACTCATCATTTTTCCAGACTGGGCCCAAAGGTAAACTGTGCTAGCTGTCCTCCCCTGACATTTCAGTCTGATTTAGATATCCTCTCACTGACCAGCACCATACACTGCCATCTTTGCATTTTAACAATCTGCTTTCACCCTTAGTCACAATTCCTTGAGGCACAGACTGTCCCTCTCATTATCTCTATCACCAGCACCACCTTAACACAAAGGCTGGTATAAAATAATTACTTAAAATACAATAAAATTAATAGGGAAAGGGCCTAGGGAGGCCAGGTCACAGGGTCTTTCTTTTTTTAAAAATTTTTACTTTGAGAGACAGGGTCTCACTGTTGCCCTACTTCTGGGCTCAAGCAATCCTCTTCCACCAAGTAGCTGGGACTACAGGTGCATGCTCTGGCCTCTAGCTTAAGTCTCAGGTTCTGAGAGAGGCTCTAATAAATGATAAAGAATGGACTCCACTGCTACCCAGTGTGGTTTTCCTATTGGACGCAGACTTTAGTTGTCTCTTAAGCATGGCAAATTCCTACATATCCAAAACTGAACACATGTTCTTCTTTCAGTAAATCTATTTCTGTTTCTAATCCCTATTCATGGTACCATCATCCTTCCAGTCAACCAGGTTGAGAATCACAATCTTATGAATACTTTGTTTCCAAATACATCAGTATCTAAGTTCTGTTGATTCCATTTCCTCAGTGTATTTTTTTAAGCCTCTCTTCTTTCCTCTGTTCCCACCCCAGGGCAACAGGACATGCCCTGAACTGAAAATATAATAGATCTAGCCCAAGGAACCCCTCCTGGTATGGATGGGGTGGTTGGCAGGGACCTATCACCAATGAATCCATGCATGTATCTTGGTATTCTCTAGTTTCTAAGTTCCTTACCGTCAGCTCTAACTCTTGCATCCCTCTGGGTATGGCTGTTGGCTGGGCTCCCAGGGACAGCAGGCCCTGAATCCATCAGTGGGGCCAGGGGAACTTGCCCAGTAGCTCGGAGGCCAGCAGGTGGAGTCTCACTGGACTGGGGGCCCTGACAGACCTGAGTGGACCAGGGCTCTGGGCCAAGTAGGTCCAGGCCTGGCCCCAAGGGCATGGGTGGAAGGCTATGGCTACAACGAGTGCCCTCATCCAGTGGGTCCACCTTATCTTGCTGTGCTTCTTGGATGGGTGAAAACTCCTGGGAGGAGTCCCCAACGCTCACCCGAAGTGGTGGGGAGCCAGAGCTTGAAGTTTTCTTCCGGCCCTTGGCTAGCTCAGCAAAGGAGGTGACCCTCTTGGGTGGGGAGCTGGACCCAGCCAGGGTGGCAGAGCCCTCACTCAAACGTACTGGGCAACTCAACATGCGTTCCAGTGAGCCCAGGCGGACAGGCGGGCTGCGCTCAAGGCTGCGGTCATAACTGCGAGAGCGCTGACGCCCAGTGCTGAGGTTGGGGGGTGAAGTATTGGTATACACTTGCCCCTCGAGCACTGCGGGGCCCACAGCAGCTGCTGCTTCGGTGGAGGAGCCCACTGTCCCTTGTTCCTCTGGCTGAACTTCTGGCTTCTGGAAGAGGTAATACTCAGAAGGCTGGCTGGGGCCTGGATCTGGGCCAGGACCTGGTGGGGGACTTATCTTGGTGTGTTCCTCAGAGCAGCTAGTGATAGAAGAGCCAGCTGGGCTTGGGGATGATTGGGAGGACAGGTCACAGGTGACAAGTTTATAGTAATTTTGTGTGGCCACAACAAGACGGGCCTGGCTCTGGAAGCAGGCTGTGAGGTCAGCCACCGCTGGGCAGGGCTCACAGTGTGGGCGGTAGGAGTTGCAGTTGGCATCAAGCTCAGGAGATGAAGCATGAGGACAACCACAGCCCCCTTCCCTTCCTCCACTTTCAGGGTGGTGGGACTCACAAGACATCTTAGACTCAGCTGGGGAGGGCTGCAGGTCCAGGTAGAAGGCGCCAGGGTCGGAGTGGCTGCAGAAGGAAGAGTCGCTGCAGGACTGTGGGGCCGAGTTGAGATTGGCACGGGAGTTGCCATGCATCTTGTTGTAGAGGGTGCTGAAGGTGACCAGCACACCATCTGAACTGTTGCAGGAGGAGTCACTGACATAGCCCATGGACTGGTCAGCTGCCTCAGACTGACTGGATGTGCTACTGCAGCGGCAGTGCTGAGCTCCCAAGCCAGAGCGTCCAGGGTTCCTGGGGGACTCATCTGAACTAAGTTTCCATTCCTGGTCAAAGGAAAAGCCAGAGGTATCACTGGCTCCCCCTCCACTGCCACTTCCACCAGGTCCTCCACATTCATCCAGCTCCATGGTCTCTGCTTCCAGCTCTGGCCGGCAGCAGTTGCTAGTGCTGCGTTGCTGAGTACCCAAGGTGGTCACTGGCTCCTGTTCCTGTCCCTCCACCACTCCAGCCCGACTGCGTGTTGTCCCCCAAGGCCTGCCCACTCCGGGGCCAGATGGTGGCAACTGGAAAGAAGATAGATGGAAAGTGGGCTGGCCAGTGCTGTGAAGGTGGAAGGACTGCTGGGTGGCACTGTCACCAATGCTGTCATCATACAGGTCACCAAGTCCTGGCTCACTCACACCCTCCTGTAGCAAGAAGGGATTGTGTCGTTTGGGGGCCCCGGCGCCTCTTCCATCCCGTCCCCTACTTTTGGTGCTGTCTGCCGACCGTGTAGATGCCCCTGGAGCAGAGTGCAGACTGTTGTATAGAAGGGAGTCAGCTTGTCCCAAGTCTTGGTCAGGCTGGGCGATGCCCAGCTCAGGTGGGCAGAAAGGATTGGGTCTTGCGCTCCCACTATTTCCACTTGCCCCTCCACAGCACTGTCTGTCTGGAACTTGACAGTGCACTAGGGGAATGTGGTGGACGATGAGGGTCTCTCCAGTCAGCTTTGGGGGACTATCCATTCTGGAAAGTTTGAACAAGGGCATCAACAGCACCAGACACTGCCCCGGGAGCCCAGTGGGGCAGAACACATTTCATCAGGAGAGCTTGGCACCTGGAGAGAGAGGGAAAGAAAGGGAACCTAATGTCACCTCCCTGGAAGACAGGGACATGCCCTTCCCAACAATATTTTCAAGGGAGAAGAGTCCAGGAGGAAAAAGGCTCTGGGTCAAGATGAAGCCTTGATAGCATAGCCTGACAGGGCAGGTGGGGATCCCATCACAATTTCTGCATTGCACAGATCCAGGTCCTGGGGTCCCTCTCCATTTTAAGGTTACCATGCATTCAATTGTGACAAAAGACTACATATGAAGATCTGGGGATCTCAGAGAAAATCCTTTCCCCTCTCTTCTAAGGACCTTGTCCTTAGCAGTAAAAGTAAGCAATGAGTAATTCTGAATAGTGATATAATTAAGGGAAAACCACCTGGGATGTCTGAAAGGGTACAAGACACTGAGGGGATACAGACATGCCTCGCAGAGAGCTCAGCATTTAAGTTTACAGACAGGTGAAGAAATCAGGACTAACACATTATATACTCATAGAAACAAGCTATAAATTTACAAGAAATGTATACATTTATTTTGTAGGACTGGGGACTGAACCCAGTGGCACTCCACCACTGAGCTATACCCCTAGCCCTTCCCAGGCTGGCCTTGAACTTGAGATTCAACTCCCTCGGCTTCCTGAGTAGCTGGGATTACAGGCGTGTGTCACCATGCCCAGCAAGAAATGTATTTTTAAATATACTATATCATTTAACCAAGTGACTGTCACCTCTGACTCCCTCTCTCCTCCTGAGAATTCCAGAATACTTGTCGTTCCTGTCTCTGAACACTGTGAGCTATATATTCTTTGCTTTTTTTTTGTACCAGAGCTTGAACTCTGAGGCACTCAATCACTAAGCCATATCCCCAGTCCTATTTTATATTTTATTTAGGGTCTCACTGAGTTGCTTAGCACCTTGTGGTTGCTGAGGCTGGCTTTGAATTCAAGATCCTCCTGCTTTAGCCTCCCAAGCTGCTAGGATTACAGGCATGCAGCACCATACCCGGCTAGGCTATGCATTCTTATATTCACATTATTATAATGGAGCTTCTTGAGTGTAGATGGAAATGACATTAGGGTGACTGCAAGTATGGTTGATGCTGGCCTCTTCCCTAATCCATGGAGGTGGGGGCCATTTTTATCTCTTTTGTTTCACTCTATCATACTATTACACAAGGCTTGGCACAGATGAGGAGCCTAATGTATTTTAATATCTGTTTAAAGGTACAGACCTCCTGAACCATCCAAATTCTGCCAAGCTTGAGCCCAAAACCTTCACTACTGGGATTTCCTAGAAAGTCTTCTCTTTCCAAGTTTACCCCTGTAGTCTGAAGTTTTCTCTTGTTCAAGGTTGCCTGGCCCCAAGGACACAGAGTCCATTCTGAGCTTCTCTGGTCTCAGCTGCACCATGGCAGAGTGGCTTCTTCCAATTCTAGTCTCTGTACTCCAAGGGCAGGTCCCTATAATCTTCACTTCCTTAGATTCCTCACATCTCATTTTCCCTAATTCAAGCATTTCTTTTCTTTCCCTTTTTATTCCTATCATTTTCTT
Organism: Glaucomys volans; assembly: GCA_020662805.1. Lineage (NCBI taxonomy): Eukaryota > Metazoa > Chordata > Mammalia > Rodentia > Sciuridae > Glaucomys > Glaucomys volans. The sequence goes on along the minus strand of JAJEJO010003359.1, from coordinate 320,182 downwards.
TTTACCCACTCTGAGTCTAAATCCTCATTACCTGTCTCTTATTCATCATTTAACTGAACCCTTGATTAGGAGTTCTAAAGATTTCTAACTCTTTGACACAGGGCCATGGCTCTTCATGAGAAGTATAGGAAAAAGCGAGGCAAGTTACATATGCTTGGACACAAACAGGTCATACTTGTTAAAGAAAAATGAAAATGGCTAATAAATACATGTGAGAGAAAATTATAAGAAAATGTAATTATTTGTGTTAAATTAAATCACATTAAAATTAAGAAGCAAGTATTTAGATTCTTCCTTCTCCCTTTTCTGAGGAGGAAGTCTGAGAGGAAGTCTTCTCTGTTGGATTCCAAACCCCTGTGTGTTGACTGGGGCAATGGGGTAGAGATGGAGGAAGGCAGAAACTAGAGAAGCTAAACTGAGCTACAAGATTAAGGGTAACAGAAGAAGACACACAGTAAATTTTTGCAATTTTGTATTAGGTGGTAGTTTCTTAGAACACCAAAAGCACAAACAGATAAAGTGGACTGCACAAAAATTAAACAAACACCTTTGTGCTTCAAAGGATACCACCAAGAAAGTGAAAAGCCAATTCATTGTATGGGAGAAAATATCTGCAAATCATATATTGATAAGAGACTTCTAATCAAAATATATAAAGAACTCTTACAACTCAACAGTTAAGACAACTCAGGGAATATAGCTCATTGGGAGAGCAGTTGCCTAACACACCCACGCCCCTGGGTTTGATCCCTAGTACCACAATTAATCAATCAACGAAGACATACAATTTAAAACTGAGCAAAGAATTGAAATAGATACTTCTTCAAAGAAGACATACAAGTGACTAAGATGCATATCATGAGTCAATAGAGAAATAAAAACCACAATGTAATACCACTTTGCTTCCACTAAGATGGCTAACATACAAAATCAGGTAACAAGTGTTGATGGTGTGGAGAAACTAAACCCTCAAACATTGGTGAGGGCATTATAAGATGATCTGACTGTCCCACAAAATGTTAAACATTGAGTTACAAGACCCAGTAGTTCTACTTCCAGGTATTACTCAAGAAGATGAAAACATTCACACTAAAGCTTGTATATAAACATTGAAAGCATCATTATTCAAAGTAGCCCCCCCCCCAAAAAAAAGGGGGAACAATCCAAATATCCAACAACTGACAGATATATAAAATGTGATATTAAGCTGGGCGTGGTGGCGCACGCCTATAATCCAAGCGACTTTGAGAGGCTGAGTCAGGAGGATCGCGAGTTCAAAGCCAGTCTCAGCAACTTAGCGAGGCCCTAAGCAACTCAGTGAGACCCTGTCTCTAAATAAAACACAAAATTGGGCTGGGGATGTGGCTCAGTGGCCGAGTGTCCCTGAGTTCAATCCCTGGTTCAAAAAAAAAAAAAAAAAATTGTGATATGTACATGCAATGGAATATTATTTGGTGATAAAAGGAATGAAGTCTTGATAAAGCTAAAACATAAATGAACCTTAAAAAGATTATGCTAGGGGCTGGGGATATAGCTCAGTTAGTAGAGTAACTGCCTCGCAAGCACAAGGCTCTGGGTTCGATCCCCAGGACTGCAAAAAAAAAAAAAAAAAAAAAAGGATTATGCTAGGCAGGGCATGGTGGTGGTGGTGGCTGCGCACGTCTGTAATCCCTGTTACTTGAGAGGCTGAGGCAGGAGGATCACAAATTCAAGGACAGGGTCAGCAATTTAGGGAGACCCTGTCTCAAAATAAGAAATAAAAAAGGATCGAGGCTATAACTCAGTGGTAAGGCACTCCTTGATTCATTTCCCAGTACAAAATAAATTAACAGATAAAATTAAATTTAAAAAATGAAATAAAATAATGTGCTATTTAGCTGGGCATGGCGGCACACACCTACAGTCCTAGCTGAGAGGCTGAGGCAAGAACTCACTTGACCCCAGGAGTTCAAGGTCACTCTGGGCAACATAGTGAGATCCTGTATAAAACAAATAACAATAATGATGTTGTGTTATATGATTACTGGACTTGGAAAGACGTTCACAAAATATTTTAAAAATGTTTTTAGTTGTAGATGGACACAATACCTTTGTTTTATTTATTTTTATGTGGTGCTAAGGATAAAACTCTACCTCATATGTGGTAGGGAAGTGCTCTACCACTGAGCTACAACTCTGGCCCCATAAAATATATATATTTTAAGTTTGTGCATGTGTATATGTGGTACTGGGGATTGAACCCTGGGGCTCTCCACCACTGGGCTTAAATCCCCAGACTTATTTATTTATTTATGAGACAGGGTCTCACTCAACTGACCAGGCTGACACTGAACTTGTGATCCTGCAACTTCCCAGGTAGCTGGGACTACAGGCATGGGCCATCATGTCTGGAAAGTGTTCACAAAATATTAAGTGAAAATAGACTGCCGGGCGTGGTGGCGCATGCCTATAATCCCAGCACTTGGGAGGCTGAGGCAGGAGTATTGCGAGTTCAAAGCCAGCCTCAGCAACTTAGTGAGGCCCTAAGCAACTCAGTGAGACCCTGTCTCTAAATAAAATACAAACTAGGGTTGGGGATATGGCTCAGTGGTCAAGTGCCCCTGGGTTCAATCCCTAGTACCAAAAAAAAAAAAGAAAGAAAGAAAATAGATTATTAACAGCAAGTATAGTATGGCACATTTAAAAAAATACATGTGTATATGCATGGAAAAAAATCTGTAGTATATGCAACAAATGTTAATAGCACCTATTGGTTATTATTGAATGATTTTGGATTATTTTAAATTCTTTTTGTTTCATCTATATATTCTAATTTGTATAATTAGACATCCATTATGAATATAATTTAAGCAATATTTTTTTTTAAGGAGGAGGCTTTTCCCTACATATAGTACTAGGTTTTCCCTAAGGTCAAGGTCACAAATCCAAGGCCTGGACAAAAAGGAATATACAGAAATTTCTTAAACACATAGCAATAATTTTAAGAGCTCCCATGGGTTATAGCCCCAATTCATCTTTAATGGGTACTTCCCCCTTTTTAAAGCAATATTTTCAAGAAATATTCACAAGTATATAAGAATTTATGATTCTTTTCCCAGAACCACTACCAGCACATGCATGTATTTATATGGCAAAACACTGATACACAGAGTCTAGAATACTGGTCCTCTAAACCGGAGTAAGAACAAGCATATATGGAAGGTAGCAGAGGAGCCCTTGGCTGTGGAGGGTACTGACAGTTGTGTTATGTTTAAGCATCTGTCTTCCAGTTTAGAATGCAGGTCAGAGGTCAGAGTCAGTGATGCAATCAATTCTGTGTCCCTAGAACTTATTACAGTGTTTGGAACTTGGAAGATGTTTGGTTATCTGTGGACTATTCTACTCATTTTTCAAAAATTGAGTTGTCTTTTCTTTATTGAGTTGTAGGCATTTTAAAATTTATTTTCAATACATGTCTTCTGCAGATATAGGTCTTATGAATATTATTTTCTCAGCCTAAGGCCTGCCTGTGTGTCTGGGTCCTCCCCTACCCTTATTTCTCTATTCAATCTCGGCTGCCACAGACAGCCAGCAGAAAGCCCAAGGACCCTTGTTTTGCATCTGTGGTGGAAACCTCTCTTTGCTTTCTTTTTTTTTTTTTTTTTTTTTTTTTTTTTTTGGTACTGGGGATTGAACTCAGGGCACTTGATTACTGAGCCACAGCCCTATTTCATATTTTATTTAGAGGCAGGGTCTCACTGAGTTGCTTAGGGCCTTGCTAAATTGTTGAGGCTGGCTTTAAACTCATGATCCTCCTGCCTCAGTCTGGGATTACAGATGTGTGCCACTGTGCCTGGCTACTGTTTTTTTCTTTCTTTCTTTTTTTAAAGTTGTAGATGGACATAATACCTTTGTTTTATTTATTTATTTTTATTTCCTGTTACTTTTTTTTTTTTTTTTGCGGCGCTGGGGATTGAACCCAGGGCCTTATGCTTGCAAGGCAGGCACTCTACCAACTGAGCTATATCCCCAGCCCTATTTATTTATTTTTATGTGGCACTGAGAATCGAACCCAGTGCTAGGCAAGCCCTCTGCCACTGAGCTACAACCCCAGCCCCTGTTTGTTTTTTTAATGTTTTTTTTTTTGTCAGAAGTTTTTAATTCTCATAAAGTTCAATTTTTCAGTTTAGGGTTACTTTTAGGGTTACAACTTTCTGTACCCTAAGGTATCTTTACCTAACCCAAGATCATAAAGAAATTTTCCTCGCTCTTCTTCTAAGAGTTGTATAGTTTTGGCTTTTACATTTAGGTTATGTGGAATCTTACTTTAAGTGTCAAGGCCCTTTACTCACTGATTTTATTATTTTACATTTGTGTATCTCACAGAAGATCTTAACTCCTCCTCAATCTCCATATAACCAAGGACAATGCCTACCAACAGTTCCTCCATAGACAATTCAATGTGATCAACTATGGAGTTCTGCAGGCATCTCATGAGATTTTGTATTAATGCCTTGTCCTATCCCCTTCACACATTTTACACAGCATTTTTTATATATGTCATATCTCATTGATCCTCATACCAACTTGCCAAAGGAGGCAGGGCCATCTCCATTTTAAAAAATAAGGAAAGTGATACCCAGAAAAATGAAGTTTCTTGCTTAAGATCATTCTGTGAATAGGAATTAAGATGAGACTCAGGAATCCCAATTTTTTGAAAAAGTTTCTTGTTCCGTTAAGAATGTAATGAGAGAATATTGTACATGACTTGATTTTAAATACCACAGAAAACATTTACTGAGAGCATTATCTAAGACTCCTTGGACTGACTTGTCCTATATCAAGACAAGTTTAATACTGTGGCCCATAACTGACAAATGCAAAGAAAAAACAGAGGTGGAAGAGCTCATTCCAGACTTCTGTTCTACCCTGATTAAATGGAGGGAGAGACATGGAAGATGAAGCTGGAGAAGGAATAGAGAATTCAGAATAAGAAGAAAGTTGAAGGAAGTTCTCTCAGAAGATGAGCCCTCTAGCTATGCTAGTAGAGGGGTGGGTTCAGCCAGCATGAAGTTGTGAAGTCCAGCTCTCCAGATCCAGGGAAAACTTCCCATAAGAGCCCTTTTACTGACTCTGGTCATAAATGGGTCTCTTGGTCTATCAAAACAATGCTGTTTATTAGTGATCATTTATTGGGAATTTACACAATAGGAATCCACTATAACACTTTCAAGTAGGCATAATAATTACCATTTTACAGAAAAGATAATTGAAGCTTAGCGTGTCTAAGTAGTTTCCCCACAATTATAGTTGAGATGGGATCTGAACCCAGGTTTGTCTAATTCTCAACATTTCCATCATAACTGCCTCCCAGAGAAAAAGATCAGGGTCACACCCTCTTCCTAAAGTCCTTGCGATTACCCTGTTCTACCCTGTTCCTAGAGCAGCTGTTTCCCACCTCCTGGGTAGGCCTACACTTTAGCCTCCCTAGTTAGAGGCCATACCTATTCACTTCTGTTCTCTGAGCCCACAGTCCCTTTCCTATTACTGCTCCCATGCTCTCCTACATTTGGTCAATCCTGCCTCCTGCCCTTCCTGCTCTAGTTCCCAGTCCTCATCTCCCTGCCCCATTCAGGTCTAGGAAACCCACTTTCTCCTGCTCTGTTGTTCATATTCCTAAATACTTCTGGGAACTAACAAACTCCCACAAATTTCCAGTGCATGCCTCAAACACATATATGGACACCAGAGAACTCTTGTCTCCCATTACTATGTTATTGATTACCATGAAATTACCAAGAAATTTAAGGGACTCTCTACCTGCTCAGCAACAGGAAAACCTCAGAAGAAAAGTTTCCCTGTCTTGGGTCATCAATGTCCTTCTGCTAGTCACAGAACCCATTCCCTCTTTTTTGGCCTCCTAAAGGAGGAGACAATGGAGACAATGGGGGAGACAACGGTATTGTCACTATTCTCAAGTAACCTGACCTTGACTTGAGGTCCTGATGGTGAGCCTCTTTCCTGAATAAGTTTTCTCTAGGGTAGGGCTGAAGGGAAGAGAGAAGGAGGGTGGATTTGGGAATGTTAACTGAGCTTATGCTTTAGTTGCTTCCTACTAGGAAGAAGCTAAATCTGTATAAGAAGGCTAATTATAACAGTTATTGCAAGGACTGCTCCCCCACCCTCTGGGCTATAGGGCATCTTGGTCAACATTCTTGCTTAATTCATCCTAATTTGGAGCCAAGTGGCTCCCATAGTACCAGAAGATACAGTATGTGTGTCAATGTGCACACATGTACGCATGAGTATGAAGGGAAAGGCTGCCCAGCCCCTCTTGAAAGCTGTGTGGATCCCAGTATGGTTTTCATCATAAACTTACTGTAGATTCAGGGATCTCCTCCCATTAAGCCTTTGTTTCTAGACCTAACACCCACTACCCCTGATTATATCGGCTACCCCAGCTTCATTACAAATGCCCAGAAAGGAAGCACAGGATCTTTTGCTTCTTGACAAAATGGCATTTATAGCATTAGCACAAGCCTCTGCTTTTCCCCATTCCTGTGTGGTAGCCAAATGTATGCACAGATAAGCTTGTCTGGTACTTGCTAACACTCACTCTCTTTCACAGACACAAAGCCAATCCTAAGGAGCCAGGGCCCAAAGGTTGATCAGAGATCCTTAGGCTCTGCCGCTCCCCTCCCCCCAGTGCCGCTGAGCCATACCTCTGAAAGGAGCCGTGAGCTGGACCAGGAGGCTCCTGTTCCTTTTGCACTCCCACCGAACTCTACCTGGACAGTTCCAGTTGAGGCACTGTTCCATAGGACCACACGGGGTGGGGGGGTGTGGGGGAGAGCTGGGCTGATTTCCTAAGATCTGATTTCTGCTAATACAATGGCATCCGAGCTAATGCAGGGAGGCTGCGCAATCCCAGCCCATCTCCTTGCTGCTGCCGCGGCTGCTGGTGCTGGTGCTGCGGGTGACGTTGCTGCTAAGGGAAGGGGGGCAGGGAAAGGAGCAGGCATGCCCACAGTACAGCCACTCAGCCTCCCTCCCCATCAGTCCCTGTGGGCCTGTTAGCCTAGGGAAGGGGAGGGTGGAGAGAGGAGTCAGTCGTGGAGGGTAGGCAGTGCCGGAAGATGGAGGCTCTCAATACAGCAAAGGAAGAATAGGGAGAACTGGGCCTAGCTCCTCTATAGTTCTTAGGAGTGTCAGGGAAATAGCCTGGGCAGAGCCTGGGAGCTTCCTTCCTTTGGCCCTCCTTTCAGACCGTAGTCAGAAACCTCTCCCCCCTCTTTTTAACCCACTCTGAATGGCTCCTTGTTTTCCAGCTTTTTTCCTCTCACTAGGACTCCAGACTAGCCTTAGGGTGGAGCAGTCAGCCTGGGAGGGGATTACTGAAGTCCTGAAGGGAGGCTGCAGGGACCATTCTATCACAAGAAACATCCAGCTCCTTGTGGATGCCTGACTAGTCTTAGCACTAGACTTCCTAGGGTGCTCCTCAGGCAAATGGACAGGGTCTCAAAGGACTGGGCTGCAGGAAGGCTTCTGCCCCACATAGGGTGATCGCGGACCTTAGGACCAAGGTGGCTGCAGGTCCCCCTCCTAACACAGGTCCAATTCAGTTCCCTGGATCTTCAGGTTCACTAGTTGAAGCAGAACTGGGCTTCTCACATACATTAGGTTTTGGTCAGTCCTGGGCTTCTATGGAGGCAGAATCCTTTAGCCAGGCTGAGGCCAGGAAGCCCATCTTCCCAGGGAAAGGAAGGGCTGAGGAAAGGGAGTGGTCTCTCTCAAGTCAGAGAAAAATCTCAGTTGTCTATAGAACTACTAAGTCTCCCGCCCCTTTTCTGCTCAGGTTCTGGGCTAGTTCTGTGAGAATGAGAGTAGAGAAACCACAGCAAGAGCTTACTTGTACAATAAGTGGCATCACTCTGTCTATTTCATGCCACTGCTCCCTCCTGCTACCCTTGAATACAGAGATGCTCTCAAGGTGGGCTTGGACCCCAAGCAGTATCCCTGACTACTACCCCTCCCAAGGCTCTCTACAGTCCCTTGGTATCTGGAGTGTGTGGGACTGGTTCCAGTACCCCTGCAGATATTGAAGTCTGAAAATGCTCAAGTCCCTTATATAAAATGGTATAGTATTTGCATCTAACTTAGGCATACTCTCCTGTATACTTTAAGACATTTCTAGATTACATATAATACCAAATGCAACGTAAATGCTATATAAATAGTTGTTATACTGTATTATTTAGGGAATGATGATAAGGAAAAAAGTCTGCACAAACCTTACTCTTTTTTCTACCCCAAAATGTTCAATGCAGACACAATTTTCCCCTCCTGGATATTTGTGTTCCATAGTTGGTTGTATCTGCAGATGAAGAACCTATAGAATGGAGTGCTGATACACTATCTGGACTCCACAGTGAAGCCTCTGAATTTCAGGTGTTCATAAAGAAGCCTTCAGAGAAATCATGATCCAAGACCACAGCAGCTACCTCTCAGGATCCAGAAGAAATGTAGCTTTCTTTCTCTTTCTTGCTTCTCCTGTTTCCCCATGAGGCCTATATCCTCTGACACCAGGCTGACTGAGATGAATTATAAAGAAGAATGAAAGTGGCTAATGACCCATCTCCCACTTTGGCTTATTTGAGGGGCCATGACCCCCTGATCCTACGAAGCGAGAAAAAATGAGGAAGGGAAGGAGGGAGGGAGGCTGCTATTCATAAAGCTAACTAACTATCAGCAGTCCTCTCAGGGAGGCTGAAAGGAGCAGAGATCTTGGTCACTGTATTCACCCCTCCCTGAGCTGATACAGACCACTAAGAGGACTGTATAAACAGCTGTAGACTAGGCAAATGTTTAGAATTCTAGCAGCTTGGTGTGAGAGCTCTGGGCCCAGAGTCTTTGTCCCTGAAACTTCTGTGAGGTTAAACTAACCATTGTAGTGTGCCTGGAAAAGGTTTCCAGTCACCTGTGGAAGGTGGCAACTCTCATACTTTCAGTGCTTGGCTTAATTTCACAATATCACAGACAACACTGTCACCTTCTTCCCAAGAAGTTCTGCCAACAATCAATATGGCTTTTGATAAAAGATCAAATTATTTTATAGCCAGAAACAAAATACAAATACATTATAAATTTCAATAGCCTCTTAGTTTTCCCACCTGCAAGTTACCTTCTAGTACATCCAGATTCATTTTCCTAAAGCACCATCTTTCTTCAACACATCACTTCTCCTGTCCCTTGTAATGGCTTGTCATTCTCAAAAGTTGAAGCTCCTTATTTTGGCTTCCGGGGTCCTCCACCTTGACTGTCTACTCTCCTCCACCCAACTTTACTTTGAATAGCTTCAAACCTGTTTCATAAGCCCATTTCCTCTTTATTGCCTCTGTTCATTCAGATTTACACTTGGTCATTTTCTGAATTATCTAAAATCTACAAAACTCCAAACAACTTCTCTAACAAGTCTTCACAGATCACCCCAGAGCCAGAAATAATCCCTGTTTTCTGAACCAATGATTGCAGGTTGAATTCAAAGATGGGAAAGGAAAATTCCCATCAAAACTGTGGGATCAAGCTGGGTGCGATGGCATACACCTGTAATTCCAGTATTTTGGGAGCTTGAGGCAGGAGGATTGCAAGTTCAAAACCAGTCTAAGCAACTCAGTGAAGTTCTAAGCAACTTAGGGACAACCTGTCTCAAAATAAAAAGAGCTGGGGATGTGGCTCAGTGGTGAAGGGCTCCTGGGTTCAATCCCTGGTACCAAAAAACAAGACAAAACAAAGCATGCACACACACACACACAAAACAACCCCCCCCCCCAAAAAAAAAACAACCCAAGCCACAAAAATCTGTAGGATCAATACAGGATTGCCAATTTTTTCTTTTTTAAATTGGGGGTTGTGCCCAGGGACACTATACTACTAAGCTACAACCCCAGTCTTTTTTTTTTTTTTTTTTTTTTAATTTTGAGATTGAGTTTTGCTAAATTGCCAAGGCTGACCTCAAACTTCCCATCCTCCTGCCTTGGCCTCCCTAGTAGCTAGGATTACAGACATGTACCACCATGCCAGCTAGGATTGCCAATTTTTTAACTAACAACGATATCAAAATAACTCTATCAACTGTCACCATCATATCGTAAGAGAAAGTATATTGTCATTATTTTTCTAATTTCATTGCATTTTAGAGACAAGCATCATCAGAAACTAATATAAATCCAGGAGAGGTTTTGATTAAGTAAATCATGTATCACTTCTTGATATGGCTATTGTTCTTTTTTACATAACCACCTAAGCATTTCTTCTAGACTGCCAAGATCCAAGTTATATTCATATCTTTGTATTTCCATTATCCAGCACATTATCCAGCATATAACACAGGTTTAGGTTTCTCATAAAACCTAGTACAGTGCTTGGCATTTTGAAAGTGTTACACTCAAGTATTATTGAAGAAAAATAATAAAAAGGATGTTACTTGGGTGTAATGAGAATGGATGATGAGCAGACTTGATTCAAGGCTTGAAAGAGAAGACCCCTGTTTTTCATGTCAAAAAGATCTATTAAAAAGAAGCTTTGGCCGGGCATGGTGGCACACGCCTGTAATCCAAGCGACTCGGGAAGCTGAGTCAGGAGGATCTCGAGTTCAAAGCCAGCCTCAGCAACTTAGCGAGGCCCTAACCAACTCAGTGAGACCCTGTCTCTAAATAAAATACAAAATAGTGGCTCAATGGTGGAGTGCCCCTGAGTTCAATCCCCAGTTCCAAAAAAAAAAAAAAAGAAGCAGCTTTGGGGGGGCTGGGGTTGTGGCTCAGTGGTAGAGCACTTGCCTAGCATGCGTGAGGCACTGGGTTCAATTCTCAGCACCACAAATAAATAAATGAATAAAACAAAGGTCTATCAACACCCAAAAAAATATTTTTAAAAAAAGAGCCTTTGGTTGGGTGCAGTGATACATGCCTATAATCTCAGCAGGTTAGGAGGCTAAAGCAGGAGGGTTGAAAGTTCAAAGCCAGCCTCAGCAATTTAGCAAGGCCTTAAGCCACTTAGGGAGACCCTGTCTCAAAATAAAAAAATAAAAAGAGCTGATGATGTGGTTTAGTTCCTCTGGGTTCAATCCCTGGTACAAAAAAAAAAGAAGATGCTTAGGCCAGGTGCAGTGGCACATGCATGTAACACCAGTGACTTGAAATAAGTTCACATGAGCATATTATTCATATTAAAAAAAATGGGAACAACCAACATGTTCAACAGATGAATGGATAAACAAAATGTAGGATATCCACATAATGGAAAATTATTCAGCATAAAAAATGAAATACTGATACATGACACAACACAAATGAACCATGAAAATATTATGTTTTGCGAAAGAAAACAAAGAAACAAAAAAAAATCACCTCTTTTTGGATTCCATATATATGAAACATCTGGACCTGGTACATGCACAGAGGCAAAAAATAGACCAGTAGTTGCCAGAGACTAGACAGGGGGAGAAATGGGGGAATAACTGCAAGTGAGTATGGAGTTTTTTTGGGGAATGATGAAAATATTCTAACATTAGATTATGGTCATAGTTGCACAACTCTATGAATATATTAAAAATAACTGAACTAGATACTTCAAATAGTGAAATGTAAGGAATTTCAATTATATCTCAATAAAACTGTTTTTAAAAAGCAGTAGCAGAGCCGGGTGTGGTGGCGCACGCCTGTAATCCCAGCCCTTGGGAGGCTGAGGCAGGAGGATCTCGAGTTCAAAGCCAGCCTCAGCAACTTAGCAAGGCCCTAAGCAACTCAGTGAGACCCTGTCTCTAAATAAAATACAAAATAGGGCTGGGGGTGTGGCCCAGTGGTCAAGTGCCCCTGGGAATCCCCAGTACCAAAAAAAAAAAAAAAAAAAAAAAAGCAAAGCAGTAGTAGCCTTTGGAAGAGTATCACTTGGCTCTACAGAGGCAGAAAGAAGTCTGAGAGCCCTGTTAACTGGGGGAATCTCAGGTGAACCAGAAAGCAGAGGCTATCACTGGCATGTCAACTCAGACAATCCTCCCTTTCTTTTGCCTTTTCAACACCAAAATTTATAAAAGAAGGGCCTGTTAACTCTATTTTCTCTTTCATCATTTCTTTCTTTCCTTTTTTAAAAATTATTATTATTTTTTATTTTTGGTGCCACAGATTGAACCTAGGGGCACTTAACCAACTGAGCCACATCCCCAGCCCTTTTTTATTTTTTCATTTTGAGACAGGGTCTCTCTAAGTTGCTTAGGGCCTCGCTAAGTTGCTGAGGCTGGCTTTGAACTCACGATTCTCCTGCCTCAGCCTCCCAAGTGCTGGGATTACAGGTATGCGCCACCGCGCCCGGTTCACCATTTCTTAACTACCAGGAATCTGCCTTCTTGTAATATCTGAATTGTTTTGACCTGATTAGCCATCTTCTACTCTAACAATGTTCCTTTTGGTTTCTGTAACACTAATCCTCCTAGTTCTACTTCTTATATCTTTCTTTCCTCATTATTTAATAAAACAATAGTTGGTCCATATTTAAATGCAGACTTACAACAAGTTTCAGATCTGAAGTCTTCAACTTAAGCTAGGTTTAGCCCTTCCCATATCTTTGCTGTTGATTTCTAAATCTTACATTCTTACTGAACTTCCAGAATCAAATCTCCAGTAACCTAATAGATACCAGATTCCATCCCTATTCCTACCATCCTAATTTGGGTCTGCATTACCTCTCTTCTGAATTATCTTAGTCTTCTGACTAGTTTTCTTGCTTTTCTTCTAGCTGTATCCTCCCAGGTATCATGTTTATTTTGACACAAACTTAATTTCTCCAAAGCACTGCCTTCAATATGTTGCTCTACTAACAAAAAGCCATCAGTGGCCCCTGCCATCCAAGGATAAAGCCAAATTCTTTTATTTATTTATTTATTTTTGGGTGCTGGGGATTGAACCCAGGGCCTTGTGCATGCAAGGCAAGCACTCTACCAACTAAGTTATATCCCCAGCACAAAAGCCAAATTCTTTAAGGTGGCACTCAAAGTTCCTTGCTATCCTAACCATATTCCATTGAAATCTATTCCAAATTCTTAGTATTAGTTCATTCCATTGGGGAGATATCTAGAAGCTTTTAGTTATCATGGAAGTTCTCCTGAACTTCTTCAATACTAACTGTCTATACAACTCATTTAGTACCAAGCCTTGGTCATTTTATTCGGCTATTTACCTACTGATAAAAGTACATTTTTAAAGAATGAGACTATATCTTATACCTTCATAAATAATTCTGAGCACAGGATCTTGACACATAGTTTGTTGATAAAGCTATTGAATGATATGCACAGAAGGTTAGCTGGAGCCACATCAGTATGCAGGTCAGCATAGGCTGAACACAGCTTATATGACAGAGAGGAGGAAAATAAGGAAGAAAAAAACCCAAAAAGCAGAGTCCTAATAAAATGCTTAGTAAATAGATCTTTACTGCCAAGATCTTAAACTCTGAACTGTTTACTTATTTACCTGGCTCTTATAAGCTTTTGAGTTAGCAACCTTTGTCCTAAAGTAACAGTAATGCTTTTCCCTTACAGCCTCATGCCCCTTGACTTACCTCATATTTACACAATGATGTTTACTGCAGCATTACTTAAAAAAATAGAAAAATGAGAATATTCTAAATATTTTTAAATGGTTAATTAAAGTTTACCAATGCAATGGAAAATAATGAAACCATAAAAATTATGCATACAAGGCATTAAAAAAGGCTTACAAGCTAATGAAAAAGTAGAATATTAAATTATATAGAGTTTTGTTTTCTGCATCATTGTGAATGAGATATTATGGGGAACTTTTATACTGCAAAACACTAGATCCCATGGAGCACAGATTTTTAAGCACTTCAGTGCTCACAGTAAATAGAAATCTCCAAGGCTACTCTCCCAATGCCCCCAAAAACTGAAAAATCATGAAGGGGTTCCTTATAGGCCTGAACCAAAAGCATCATTGTTGTTAGGATGATAAGCCTTGGACCACTGGAAAAATAAGAGAACTAAACCTGAGACTTCTGAATTAAACTGGGATCCTTGCAGGAAGTTCAAATGATCCACCTTTGGTGGTACCCCATATCTTTTAGCAGGAGATACAAATCTCTGAAGGAAAATATCTCCCAACTTTAGCCCACAAATTCTCAAAATTAAAAAGCATGCAAAAATTAGTTTGTAATCAATGATCATAATACACATGGAGGCAAGAAACCATAAGTGAATAATAAACAATAAATAATTGATTTAGACTGCCAGGACTTCACATATCAAAAAGCTGAATATAGCTGGGTGTGGTGGCACACACTCATAATCCCAGCAATTGAAGAAGCTGAGGCAGGAGAATTTCAAGTTTGAAAGCAAACTTAACAACTAAGTGAGGCCCCAAGGCCTGAGCAAGATGCTATCTCAAATAACACATTAAAAAAGGGCTGGGGATGTGACTCAGTGGTTACATGACCTGGGTTCAAACTCCAGCACTGCCCTCCCCCAAAAAAGGCCAAATACGGAATATAAACCAGCTAAATGTGATCAGCTAAATGTGAAATATTTTAAATAAAGGGTAAAATCTCAAAGTGAACAGCATGGGATAGAGCTGAAGAAATTACACAGAATACAACACAAAAAGGAAAAAATTGAAGAGAAGTTGAGAGATATACGATAGAATGAGAAGGCTTAACTCTTCTAACCAGAGTTCATAGTAGAGAATCAGGAAAGGTAATTAGAAGTGATAAGGACAGAAAATATTCAAGAAGTGAAAGAAAACACAAATCCATGGATTTAAGAAGCATAACATTTCAATTGTGATACAAAAAAGTAATAGGTACAGAGGCAATGGTAAGGGAAGATAATGGGGGGGAATATGATCAAAGTATACTATTTGCATGTACGAACACGCCACAACCGAAACCCCTTATTTTGTATAATTAAAATGTACCATCTGGGCACTGTGGCGCATGCGTGTAATTCCGACAGTTTGGGAGGCTGAGGCAGGAGGATCTCGATTTCAAAGCCAGCCTCAGCAACTTAGTGAGGTCCTAAAGCAACTCAGTGAGACCCTATCTCTAAATGAAATATAAAAAAGGGCTGGGGATGTAGCTCACTGGTTAAGCACCATTGGGTTCAATCCCTGGCACCCAAAAAATCCCCCCAAAACCAAAAAACAATAAAAGAATGAAAAAAAGTAAAAAGTAATTAAATTGTCTATCAATTAAGTTTATTTATTTGAATGCAATAATAGTTTGAAAATGACATAATGGTTATTGGTATGTTGTGTGATTCTGGGCATTACCTAGCTTTTCCTTGCCCCCATTTCCTATAGAATGGTGATACAAGTTAACACCTACCACATTAAATGAATTAATCCTATTGAGTACTTAATATTATATCTGACATACAGTAAATATCAATAATTGTAATATTCATTATCATCAAGTGATAAGAAAAAGAGCCCCACAAACAAGCCATACAACTGACTACAATGGGACAGCAACCTTTGGTAAATTTCAATCAATGGATAAGGGTCCCTTTCTCCACTCCTCAATTCTAAAATTCTTCAGAACTCAGTGACTACATGACAAATTTCTTAAGCAACAGAGAAATTTAGGGGTAGTGCAAATAAAGCAGACATGACCATAATCATTGGCTATTGAGCACTTCTATGCCTGGACCAGGATATTTTAGGGGAAGTCACTAAGTTAAAAAAAGGATGTGGAGGCTAAGAGGAGAGAGGGAGCTCTTGCAATAGATTCGAAGAGGAACCTACTCAGAAGTGTGTATGAAAGTACATTGTAAACTATACATTTTATAGAAAAGTAAAGCATTGTTATTACTCTTTTAAAAATGCTAGGAACTGGGCTGGGGTTGTGGCTCAATGGTAGAGAGCTTGCCTAGCATGTGTGAGGCACTGGGTTTGATCCTCAGCACCACATAAAAATAAATAAATAAAAATTTTAAAAATGCTAGAAATTCCTTTTTTAAAGTTATATATTGGATCTGTTCTCACAACTTAGGAGGGCCAAAAAGAAAAAAAAAATCTGCTTAGGACTTAAGCAGACTGCAGGGCGGCAGAACCAGAATCTTGTATGTAAAACTTCAAAGAAAATATATGTACCTATGAAATTTAAAGTTTTAAGAAACAGTAAAGGTATCCCCTTGTTATCTCTCAAAAATTACTCTTAAACAAAACAACAAAGGAGAACAAATATTAGATACAAAACCAGTGCATACAGAGGGAGAAGTCATCAAAGATGCAAATAGATTCATCCCTGAAGAATCCTAGAATGAGTTGAGTCAGGAATTTGAAACCAAGTACTCTGAAAGTAGGGTGAAGTACTAAACAGTTAAAAACCAGGATGTTGGTTCAAGTCTAGAAACAGCAATTTAAGACTCCCAATCCCCACCATCAACCCTACACTGTCAGGAAACAACCCCTCTCCTACTCCCAAAGGGATCTGGAAAATTTTCAGAGAAATACAAGCTGAATTACATTAAGACTCAGGAAAATAAGGCACAGAAATAAGGAGAATGAGGGGCCAAAATAGAAACTGGAGAAGTGAAAGTCTCCATTGGAGAATTCCTAGACTCCTATTTCAAGAGAATACCAACAACTAGACTGATTTATTCCACCGTTAGCCCTGGCATATAACTTCTCTGCAGAAACTGAATTATTTCAGAGAAGATCATTAGATACAGACTTCCGGGGGTTCCCCCATAAGAAAGTCAGCTTGCTGCAGATGCCCACTGTACAAATTCCCCAGCTGATGTGCCTATTCACTCTCACAAGTTTTCCAATCAGGTTTTTAATGCTTGATTCCTTTTTTGTGGGGGCAGGTACTGGGGGGATTGAACTCAGGGCCACTCGACCATTAAGCCACATCCCCAGCCCTATTTTGTATTTTATTTAGAGACAGGGTCTCACTGATTGCTTAGTGCCTCGCTGTGGCTGAGGTTGGCTTTGAAGTCCTGATCCTCCTGCCTCAGCCTCCCCAGCTGCTTAATGCTTTATTCTTAAATATGAATCAATACCTCAATATTACTAGACTTTGAAATACAGTCTCTAACAGAACAGAGTAGAAGAAAAACAGAAAGCAGGAGTCCAGGAGAAGCAGACACAATGCACAAACAAACAAATCAAAACAAAACAACTCAGGAAATTATTTGGTAACTTTATTGATGATGCTAACTTTGAACCTTTGGTTATAACAGTATCTGCCAGGCTTCTCCACTGTGAAGTTATCATGTTCTCCTTTGTAATTAATAGATAACCTACGGGGAGATTCTTTCAGACTGTGTAAATGTCCTGTTCCCCAGCACGTTTTCATCTAATCTTTTTAACAGTCATTGATGATTATTATCTGAATTAGTCATTTACTCTCATGGTTGAAAATGAAAAATTTCTGTCTCCTATTTCTTGTACATTTATTAGTTATCATTTTAATATAAAAAAGATTTTCCTTTTCCTTCCTTTCTTCATTTATTTATTTGGTATAAGTTTGGATTCTTTTTCTTTTTAACTCAACGGGTCATAAACCATTACTGGTATTATTGATTTTGATACTGTCCCAGATTTGGTACTATTTGGCCTTTTTCTTCATTGTGAAGACCTTTATTGTTGTGTAGAAATCTTTAAAAATAAGCCATTTTGGAATAATTTTAGATTTTCAGAATAATTACAAAGGGAATTCAGTTTCTGTGCATCTTTTTTTTGGGGGGGTGCTCTGGGAATTGAATTCAGGTGTGTTCTACCACTGAGCTACATCCCCAGCCCTTTCACTTTATTTTGAGACAGGGTCTCACTAAGTTGCCCACACTGGCCTCGAATTTTTAATATATTTTTTTTGTTGTCAATGGAATTTATTTTATTTACTTATATGTGGTGCTGAGAATTGAACCCAGTGCTTCACGCATGCTAGGCAAGTGCTCTACCACTGAGCTACAATCCCAGCTCCGGGCCTAGAATTTGTGATCTTCCTGCCTCATCAGCCTCCTGAGTAGCTGGGATTACAGATGAATCCTACCACACCTGGCTTCTGGAATTAAGGGAATCCTTTAATTCCCTTAATGTTAGCCTCCTATATAATCATGGGATATTTGTTGAAACAAAGAAATTAACCCTGAGAATATTACTAATTAAACTTACAGACTTTTGAATTTGGCAAACTTTTCCACTAATATCCCTTTTCTGTTATTTATCTTTATAAATGATACATTATAACTTTTATAAAACATGTAAGTTAATTAAAGACAAAATAGAGCCAACCACTTCCCAAATGTAAGTAGATGTATAATGGAGTCTGCTGATAAATAGGTTAGATGGTACTACAAGTGTTTCTGAGCAGAGAAAAAGATCCTCATTTTTCCACAATCAAGACACTGAGGGGCTGGGGATATAGCTCAGTTGGTAGAGTGCTTGCCCTGCAAGCACAAGGCCCTGGGTTCAATCCTCAGCACTGCAAAAAAAAAAAAAAAAAAAAAAAAAAAAAGACACTGAGTGGTTTTGGAAACTGTCCAGACAGGTAATTCATAGCAAAAGCAAGCAGTATGGGGAGCGGGGGGAAGTAAGACTATGTGATCTTAGTAAATTTCTGTTTCTGGTCTTTTCCAATAATTACTCAGCTGACCTCTCACCCCAGGACACTTCTTTAGAAATTTACAGGAGTACTTTCTTTAGGTTGACCTAGTCAGGTATCCTTCTACATCAGCAACAATCCATGTCTGGCCGGGGTCTCACTTCAGACTCTGTGATTAATTCCAGTAAAAAAGATCAGAAATGGTCAAATCAAAATAAATCCAAATTAATTACAATAAGCTCTACTTTCTTTTCTGAACTAGAAGCATTCTGGGTTATTAATTAATATCATTTAGTGAGTCACTAATCAACCAAGCAAGCCACAAGCATCTACGATTGCATTTGGCTATGTCTAAGGCACTGGCCAGATGTTCAGGAGTAACAGTCCAATTTGAAGTAGTAATAATTTTGCTAAAATCATTGTCAATATGCTTCTTTATTTTTATTTTTATTTTTTTGATACTGGGGATTGAACCCAGGGGCACTCACCACTGAACCACATCCCCAGCCCCGTTTTGTATTTTATTTAGAGACAGGGTCTCACTGAGTTGCTTAGGGCCTTGCTAAGTTGCTGAGGCTGGCTTTGAACTCGAGATCCTCCTGCCCCAGCCTCTCAAGTGCTGGGATTACAGGCGTGAGCCACCGCGCCTGGCTATCAATATGCTTCTTGAGGGGGCTAGGGCAGCAAAGACGATGTTTCAGGATGTGAGACGAGAGTTAGAACAGTGGTTTAAAAAAAAATTTTTTTTTTCCAGCCCAAATACACAAAATAGTTGCTCTGGTTGTACACTTCGACTCCCTTTCCCCCTATGGAGACTCCCCAAAGGCATCCACAAGGGACCCTATGGCTTAGACCCTAGGCAAAGGCAGAAGCGCATGGTTTGTTGGCAATGGGAAAACAAGAAACGAAACAAATGATTTACTGATAGAAATCATCTCTTCTTTTTCTGTTGATGCTAAACCAAGTGTTTATAAAATAATATTGGCTAATTTCACTAATAGCATACTTAATTTTCCAAAACATAAATTTTTTCCTATACATGAACTCAGGAAAGTCAGCTGTGAAGGTTCTGCATCTTTAGATGCCATGAAATTAGACAGAGGTCTGAATTTTCTACAAGTCCTTCTCTATGAAATATGGGAGAGCTGCTGAAAGAATCTGGTTAGTTAAGAAGTGGTAGTAACAGGGACTTTTGTGGTATCTGGGCCTGAGTTGTAAAAAAGAGAATAAGCAAGCTGTTGGATGCCTGTGTACCTGGCTATGGCCTCAGGAGTCTGATTCCACAAATGGAAGGGCAGCCAACGCCCAGGAGGTCATCTGTCTTCTCTTGGGGTAGAGTATAGCTGCTCTTCACTCAGGCTACTGTTTCTAACTGGTTTCATGTTATTTTGGTCTCAAGAAAGGCTGGGCAGAATGCTGGGAGTGTGCTGAAAGGGCCTAGGCTGAAGGCTGTCCCAGACACACCAGCTGCTTCCTAATTAGGCTCCTTAATATAGTGTCCTCTTTCGAAGCACAGAAGTTGTTTTGCTTTTGGCTTCTTACCTATGCTGTATTAAAGTTAGGGCAAAAGTCCACCCCTAAAAGCCAAATACAAACACCTTGGAAAAGGCCTGAACCAAATGCATTCTCCCCTAGGACTACTTTTGTATGGGCATACCTTCTTTTCACCAAGTCTATTTTCTCCCTTATGAACTGAAAATGTGCAGCACCTTTAAAAATATCACTGACAGAGAACAACTTGAGCAGAACCCTCAACAAGTCCCAAACTTTTTACTTCCTAGCAGTGACTCAAGCTCTCAAGACCCCAGTTCAATGAATGGAGATTGCAGTACTAGGAAATTATGGCTAGGAAAGAACAGGCTAAAAATCACTGATCCTCACGCAAAGGGCGGCTTTCCTTTATTCCATGAAAATCTGGAAAACCTGGCTTTGTCCCAGGGTCTCTTTCTGTTCAAAAGTGATTGAACAGAAAGAGAACAAAACTCTCTTTTTTTCCATGGGTTCAGCCAGAAAGTGGATGGTTTCTCCACCAGGGCAACAATTTGATTCCCTCCTTAGCTCAACTCACTGTACCCATTTGGAGGTAGAGGGTTCATTCAGATGACCTCTTAAGGTCCCTTTCAGGCCTAATTATAAACTAAGCCAAAGTAAAATCTGAAGCCCCAGGAAGGTTCCTGTGCAAGGTGTTAAATAAACACTCTCCTCACCCTCCCACATTCCAGCATGACTATTCGGACACATATACACACCTACACTCCCAGGTGCCTGGTTTCTAACTGAGATACAGCTGTAAGTCCCTAGAGATTGAGAAATTGCTATAAATCTTATTTCTTTTGAGGATGTAGGTTAGGAGGAAAGAGGAGGACTACAGGGAATTAGAAGATTTAGTTCCTACCTTGACAGATTGAGCTCTTCAGATGAGGGGACCAAGAATGCAGCAGTGAACAAGGTCACAGAATAAAGCCTCTCAATGATAGGTGTAACTGAGCAGCAAGGGAGCAGGAAACCACCAACAGCAGAGAGAGCAAATACCAGCTCAAGGCTCCAGCTCAGACGGCTTCGGGTGCAGGACAGCTCTCAAATGTGTGTTTGCAGAGTAAGGTGGCTGGGACACAAAGGGCTCCTATGCTAGTTCTTAACTGCTCAGTGTGGTCAATATCTTGCTTACTCTTTGACTGGTCCTTCTGGCTAAAGGGCTCGAGGAAACAAAGTCAGAGTGTTTTCTGCTCACCCGCCTCCCAGACAGTGGTCGAAGCATGTAGGCTGGTAAACTGCTATCCAATCAGTCTGTCCAAAGCTGTTAATAAAAGGGCACACATGTACTGAGAAGTAGGCTATGAGAAGAATCTGGATTGAATTACACAGGCCAGTTGTGGGTCCAGGGTGGGGGAGGTAGGATTAAAAGGGGAGGGAAGCCTAGCTGCCTTTCAAGGAAATCTTTTTACTTAAGGGCACCCTTCCCTCATCATGACCACAAGAAACCATCAAAGCCTTGTTCCTCTAGGGAACCAAGTTCTGATCTGGTGATGTTCTCAGCAGCAGAGGTTACTATCCCCAAGAGTGCTGTCAGACTGTCAGAGTCAAACCCTTTTCCTGGAGGTTTCTTATCTTCTGGTAGACTTTAGACAATGAGCAGGCTTGGTAAGAGCACTGTGACTGCCTTGCTAGCAAGTGGCAGCAGACACCATTTCTATGTAGATAAAACTGTATAAAGTTATTCAACTATAAAGCAAGCATGATTTTTTTGTTAACTTTTTTTTTCACCATAGTACTGGGGATTGAAACCGGGGGTGCTCTAATACTGAGTAACATTCTCAGACCTTGTTTTTATTTTTCAATTTTGAAACAGGGTCACATTAAATTGCTAAGACTGGCCTGGAACTTGCCATCCTTCTGCCTTAGCCTCCAGAGTCACTGGGATTATAGGTGTGCGACACCACGCCCAGCTTCAGCTTGTTTTTGTTTATTTTAAAATTTTCAAAAAGCAGGTGGCTGGCCAGTTCCTGAGGCTTTTAGAGTCTGTGCTCTGTAATGTTCAGAGCAGGGATTTGGTATAAAGATGGGCCTGGCCTTAAACCTGACACACGACCTGCCAGCTATGGAAATCAGTCAACCTCACCAAACCTTAGGTCTCTCAGTTGTAATATTTGCATATTTTCCCTCAAAGGTTTGAGGTAGAATTATATAAGATATTATATGTAATACCTGACACATGATTCATGCTCAGTAGTAAGTCCCTGGAATTATTATATCTTTGGGAGATGACCAAGAGTTCTTTCCTCTCTCCCAATTTTAAAGACTCCAGGTCAGGGAAATTGGTAGGCAAAATCTCTTCAAAAGAGTCATAGGAATAGAAAAAAAGTCATGTTCCTTTTTTCCCTGCACTACGCTACACCTGAATCAGTCATCTTGTGCCAATTTCAATCTGGACTGGTAGCTGGTGCTGTGAGTCTCAGGCTCTTGCAGACTAAAGACACTACAGGGCTCCATCCTTCTTATTACCTATTGTAGAGTATGATCCCAGACTGTTGCTGCTTCTCCTGGGACCCCGCATCACTTCCCAGGAGATGAAGGGGAGGAACACTCTGATCCCAAGATGGCAGGATAGGTCTGATCAGGCTGTTGTCTGCCCATCACAGCTGACTGTGAGGCCTACAGACTAATAATAGCAACCCTGATGCCAATGGATTAAGACAGAACCGTAGGAGGTATTTATTTTTACACTCTGGCGTCAGTATCAAGTTCTACTGGTTACTGTCCAAATGTAGGGCAGCTTCCTGCTATAGGAGTGGCCTCAACTTCTCCAGGTTGCTAAGTTAGATTCTGGAGGAAGCCAGCTTTGTTGAAAAACAGCATTAACAGTGAAAGGGAAGGGGAAGAAACAGAACTTTCATGGCTCCAGGTATATAGTCCCAACTCTCTGAGACAAGATGGACCTCAGATCGAAAGCTGTTGTTTGTAGCATTCTCCAGACCCTTGTACAAAAGATCTAACATATTGTTTTAGTCAGGGCACACATGCCCACTCATAAACTGGTTGCACTGAAATGATGAAAGACTGACACTGAACCAACCAAAAGCTGAGCCCTGTCACAAGTCCCACAGAAGTGCAGTGAGTGCTAAAATGAAAAAGAAAAGCCTGCTTGGAGAGTTATTTAAGATATTTGAGACAAAGAATGGATTAAGCTGGTCCTCAATTGATTTGCATAGTTTTTAGCAGGAATATCAAATTCCTTGAAAATCTGTGTCACCAGAGCTTCCTTCCTAGACATTACACAATAAGATAAAACCATCAAGAAATTAGCCACATCTGGCCAGGAGCCAGTGACCAGATGATCCCTTCTGAAAGCTTATTTGACCCCCAAGGTCTAGGATCCTAGGAACTGTATACTCTGACCAGAGCATCTGGAAGTCTATGGATATCCCAATTACCTCCCTGAAAGGCAACTCCTGACACAATTTTCTACTTGTTCCATTAGGCAGATAGGAGTGTGAGGAGGCTGGCAGCTGGAGAGCTGGTGTAAATAGATGTAGACTGGTCTATGGGGCTGTGTGCGCAGCAGACTTCTGTGGAATGACAAGAATGTACTGCACACCAGGTAGGAATGCTGAAGTGCAAAGAAAGCAGTCAAGCACACAGTAATAGTGACTCTGTCATCTTCCTGCCCGTGGCTGACTCATAACCATCATCAGTGACACAACACACCAATACTTTGAGGAGCCAGGGTGCTGGCATGAAGGAAGGCTAGTGAACCACTCATTCAATACATTCTTTTCGTATCATTCAAGGTTTATCTACCTGGTCATCAGAAAAACAATGGAGCCCAAAAGCAACCAGATCTGATTACTAGTGATAAACAAGTTTAAGCTCAGTTCTATCTGGAAGCTACCCATACCTAAGACAGTGGCAGGATGTCCAAGGATAGGAACACTGCTTTCATTCTTGGCTTTTTCCCTGGTTTGTTGAGTCATCTTGGGCAGGGTACCGGCCTTCTCAAGCTCTGGGTTTACCTCTTAGAAAAGGGTCTAATTGTATACATCTTCTGATATTGTGGAAAGGAAACTATTTGAAAAAATTAAAATAAATAACGGGAAATGTAAATGCTATCAAGTCCTTGAACTAAAGTATTTCAGAAATATAACTGTCATTCATGTATGTAAGGAGAGAGCCTTAGCTGCCTCCCTCTTCTAAGTCATAGTGGCCATGTTGGGAAGTGGTCCAGGTTTGTCCACTAAGGCTCAATGCCTTTCTTTCAGGTCTATAATCCTACCTCTGATTTAAGGAACATGTGAAAAAGGAATATGCTTATGTAGACATGAGGAATTAACTTCTATTAATGTGTATTAGAGAAGGAAGAAACAGCCTGGTTGTGTGGTGGGCACTTGTAATCCTAACAACTTGGGAGGCTGAGGCAGGAGGATCTCAAGTTCAAGGCCAGCCTCAGCAACTGAGCAAGGCCCTAAGGACTTCGTGTCTCAAAATAAAAAATAAAAAGATCTGGGGATGCAGCACTCCTGGGTCAAATCCCTAGTACAAAAAGCGGGTGGGGCATAGGTAGAAACATGCTAGCAAAAAGAAACATCGCCACTTACTCTATCCAGGAGTCACAAAGATTGTTCTCCCATATCCAGGGGGGGCCCAGGATACTGATCTGAGGCATGCATCCCCTGAACACAGCACCAGCAACAGGACTTACTGGACTTAGCCTAAAAGTCCTGAGAAAGCAACGCCAATGAAGGGATGTATGCCACTACTCAGTCAGAACAAAGGCAATACTGTGTGTAAGACCAACACAAGCCTTCGGTCTTCCTAGCCTGGCAATTCCTCAGCATGGGGTTAGTTGGCCAGGTCTCCAGAACTCTTGGAGAGGAGAAATAGAAATCTGTTCTTCACTGATGCTAACACTTTTTTTCCGCCAGTGCCTATCCTGGGATTTAAAACAGATATCTGACACTCCTATAGGCTCTGGTGATACCCATGTCCTTTCAGAGAAGGGGCCTCTGGAACAGGGATCAATAAACTCTATAAAGGACCAGGGAATAGATATCTAGGCTCTGTGGGCCATACGGTTATACCATATATTCTTTTTCTTATGTTTTGTTGTAAATTGACCATTTATGATAATATGCATTTATGGGGTAAAAATCAATGTTCTGATTTATGAATACAATGTAGAATAATTAAATCAAGATAACTAACATATACATATTCTCAAAAACTTCATTTTTTGTGGTGAGAACATTTGATATTTACTCTCAAGAATTTGGAAATGTACAATATATTTTCTTTTTTCACAACTCTTTAAAAATGTAAAAAACACTGTTTCTGGGCCATATGAAAACACCCTGGCATAGGCCACATTTTGCTGACCCTTACTCTAGACCTTCAAGGTCTCATTAGTCAAGGTCTATATCTCAAAATTCTGACCCCAGAAGATGCTCTTTCCTCTTCCCACAGACATTTCAGAGGCAGCCCCCCTCTAAAGATCCACTGAGGAATGTAAAAGAAGAATCCTGAGGTTATCTGTATTGGATCTGACTGGCTAATTTCGCTCATATAAAGCACTTCAAAAGCATCTGTGAATTTAGCAGTAATGCAGTAAGCATTATCACTCTGGAGTACAGAATGAACTATAAACCATCTTTATTTTTCTGTTTCTGCTTAATGATACTATTCCATGATTCTACAAGTTATTTTTTTTTTCCTGCCCTCAGGTTCCAAATCCATACCGCAACTGGCTTAGGCCCCAACCACTCCCCTATATGTATGTGGCATGGTTGTGATAGTAAGAAAACTATTAACAGAAGATGGACTTGTATGTAGTAAGTATCGATGAAAGGTTTGAGGCTAGGGGAGACTTAATTTTTTTTTTTTGGGGGGGTACTGGGGATTGAACTCAGGGGCACTCGACCACTGAGCCACACCCCCAGCCCTATTTTGTATTTTATTTAGAGACAGGGTCTCACTGAGTTGCTTAGGGCCTCGCTAAGTTGCTGAGGCTGGTTTTGAACTCGCGATCCTCCTGCCTCAGCTTCCCAAGTGCTGGGATTACAGGCGTGCACCACTGCGCCCGGCGAGAGTTCATTTTGAGTAAAGAAGGGCAGACTGTAAATGGAGGTGCTATCACAAATAGTATAGGCTTTGTAAACAGGAATGGAAAAGCTATAGAAGCAACCTAAGAATAATGTACAAATGCTATGAATCTTTGGAGGAAAACCTCCCAATGTGCCATGAGATAGAAGGAAATAAATGACTTCTAGCTAACAATAAACATTTAGAATAATATTAGCTATTTTCATTATGCTTCTAACTATACTAGATGTTTGTCATAAATGTATTTCTTTTTTTTAGTATTTTTTTAGTTGTATGTGGACACAATATCTTTATTTATTTAATTTTATGTGGTGCTGAGGACTGAACCCAGGGCCTCACACGTGCAAGGCCAAGTGTTCTACCACTGGGCTACAGCCCCAGCCCCATAAATGCATTTCTAATCTTTACAATAACTATGCAAAGTAGATAGTATCATCACTGTTTTGGAGTTGAGAAAACTGAGACTCTTAACAGAGATTAATTTTATCCAAGATCACAGAGTTGGAAATTAGAAGAGTTGGGCTTGGATCTCTTGTCTGACTCTCAAAGCCCTTGCTAATGTCTGTGGTAGAGAAAAAGCAAATGCCTTAATTTGGGGCTTGTTTGAACTTTTTTCTAAATCGAAGCAATCTGTTGGTCTGCCCTTTTCTATAATCTGAATATTAATGAATAACAAGATACTTAAAATCACAAATATGGCAATTTCACAGGATAGTGATTCAGATCAAATTAGTACAGCTATATTCATATTTATGCTAGGGCCTTATTTGAATTAACATTTGTTTATTCTTCACAATAATAAAATAGGATTTGAATGTTAAATCTTTGCCTGTGGTCAAAGTCATCTCTTTTCAAGTGGTGTGTGTGTATCTTTGCAAAACCTCTATTCTTTTATGAACAATTTGGCTGAAGTGAATTAATTCCCCACTTTCCCAGGCCCCAAATTGTTAGCTGCCAATCAAACAACCACTTTCCTTTTCTCTTTTAACTTAATCGAACCTTGGTATTTGGCAGGATTCAATGCTGCCCAACTAAAATTCTACATTTCCATCTCTCTTACAGAGGAAGTGGTCATTTTACTAAGCTGTAGTGTAAGTGCTGTGTGGACTTTTGGGCAGTCTTGCTATGATGAATACAGTGCATCCTTCTTTCCTTTCCCCATCCTGTTACTAGTAGGGTATGCGTGATGGCAAGAACTACTACCCAGAGCCATAAATATGGCCTAGGGATAGCAGAACAAAAACTGGAAGGATGCTGTGTCTCAAATGACTATGGAGCTGCCATGCTAGCGCAGGGTTGTTTTGGTGTTTCTGCTGAGAAAGAAACTTCCAACTTATTTTAAGTCATCAATTTTAGGTTTTGGTTATTCATATCTATTTCTACTTTTTTTTTTTAAATATCTTTATTTTATTTTTATGTGGTGCGGAGGATCGAACCTCACATCCTAGGTGAGTGCTCTACCACTGAGCCACAACCCCAATCCTCTATCCCAATGATCATCAAGTGTTATTGATTCTATTCAATTAAAAAAAAAAAACCCACTTAGCGAGGCCCTAAGCAACTCAGCAAGACCCTATCTCTAAATAAAATACAAAAAATGGCTGGAATGTTGCTCAGCAGTTAAGTGCCCCTGGGTTCAACTCCAGTACCAAACAACAACATCAACAACAAACCTTTTAAGGATTATAGTAGATGCTTAAAATGTTTCCTGAGTTGGACTGGGGTTCAACAAAGGTTCAGTTGAACCTTCACCAAACTAAACTGGAAAAATATCTTTCTTCAGAGCAGAATGTGGTTTATTATAGCCATGTACATGTTTACAGTCCTCCTTGTTAGAGTGTGGGGGTGCCAAGGAGGATACAAGAAATACAGAGGCTATCTTCTGGAATGTGCAGAGAGGTACCACTCCTCTTTCATAGTTCCCTTCACACCACATCACACCATGCTGTGCTCCCTCTACCGCCTGGATGGGAGCTGCAGCTTGAGAACCAGAACACCATGTTCCAGCCAGAATGACAGACATTCCCTTCTCCCTCCTTCTTCCTATCTCCCCCATTAACCTTACCAGTCTTCAATTTTATCCTGTTAGCTGCCTTCAATGGGGAATGCTGAGCAGCTAGGAAAGAATTCAGGATGTGTCTCAAAAAGTCCAGCCCTAGCCGAGGAACAGTTTGTTTTTCCCTAAAAAGGGATCTCTATAAAGTTACGTAAGATCTAACTCTTCTCACTGGGAGTGATTCCAGCTCCATTTGGAGGACTCCTCAAGCTGTTTAGGACTTCAGGAAAAGGCTTGTCATTTCCTCCTTGGTCAACCTATACTGGCGCCCTCTCTAGAGATAGGGAGGTTCCAGCAGAGAAAAGCAGTAACTATGAGCTCCCACTACCAGCTGCAGCCCCACTGAGTTCACCTGGGGACAGGAAATAGCATAATCCATTTATAGTCAGAACCTCAGAACAAGGGCAAGCCCCTTTGCCAAAAACCGGCCCATGTGGCATCAAGCCTTTGGGGCTCCACCCGAAGGCTCCTGTCCAAAGGCAGGACGTGGGGAATGTAACAGCCCAACCCAGAAGTATACTGGCAGGGTTCTAGAAGAATTTCCTTTCTTGCTTCAGGCAGATGTGTGAAGGAATTTGTAATCCTGAGAAACTTAGAGACACCAAAGTCTTGACAAAAGGCTAGATAAATTAGTCAAAAAATATTAACTGTGTACCAATGAAGTGCCAGGCACTGTACTATGTGAACAAAGAGACCTGGTTACCTGCCTTCATGGAGCTTTTAGTTCACTGGGGAAAACCAAACAAGTAACTAAGACTATGCAAACTATGAAGTAGGTATTTGAAATGGCTGCGTACAAAAGAAAAACAGCTAAATCATAAGGTCAGCTCTTTCCAGAGGCCAAAGTGGTATATTTATTAATTAGAGTCCGGTTTATACTGTACTGACAACTAAAATTGTTTGAATTAAAAACTGGTTCTTGAAGAGTCACTAGAATCTATCAATAACTTGCTCTCAGTTGAGCTCCTTTTTGAGTTCCATTCATTTTGTTAGAGTTCAGTCTCTGTTTACATTACATGTTTTTATTTAAGGCATAGGAACTCACTTTAGCTAACTACTATTCATTGTAAAGAAGAAATAGAACCTTGCTTTGTTTTTTCCAGCTTCAGGTCATTCATTTTCATTTCTTTCTGATCAATGTAGAAAACTATGAAAAGATGGGCACATAATGTTCTTAAGAACAAATTATGGACTTGGGGTAGTAGCTCAGCAGCAGAGCACTTGCCTGGCACTGGGTTTGATCCTCAGCACCACATAAAAATAAATAAATAAAATAAAGGCACTGTGTCCATAAAAAAAAAAAAAGAACAAATTCTGTGGTATCAGGCAAGTTCCCTCAGCCTTATGTTCATTTTTTATTTTTATTTTTAAAATTTTGTACTGGGGATTAAATCTAGGGGGCATTCTACCTCTGAACTACATCCCTAGTCCTTTTTATTTTTTATTTTGAGACAGGGTCTCATTAAGTTGTTGAGGCTGACTTTGAACTTGGAATCCTCTTGCCAGACCTTCTGAGTTTCTGGGATTACAGGTATGTCCCACACCAGTTTCAGATTCATTTTGAAGCAGGGATGATAATGCTTCATAGGAGGGGGTAGGAGTTACTGAAAAGATGTATAAGAAGACAACAGGGACAATGACTGGTATTAAGTAAGGGCTCAGTAAGTGACAAATTAATAAATACGAATCAGGAATCTCCTTTTCTTGAATCCAAATGTCTGCTACTGCCTTTTTGAGCCATAGTACTATTCAACTTACTAATTTACAATAGGGAACCAAAGTCACTGTTATAGCTGAATGTTTTCTTTCCAATAGGCATACAACCTTAAATTCTCTAGTCTTTCTTCATGGCTCTGTTCTTTGTTTCCCTGCAAGATGTAAAAGCAAAGTGATTCTGTCCCAGGAAATATTCCAAAGGAATACAAAGAAAGACAGAATGGATCTGCAAGTTATCCATGAATCAAGAATCTCTTACCCAATGACCACTGTTAGATAGATGACTACCCAAATTGCTTACTTTCAACTGAACACAGTGAAAGGGAGTCCTCCACATGAATTCATGGGCTGATAGGATTCTCCCTAAAGGTCTAATTGTTTCTAGACGGAACATCATGTGGACCTCCCCAAGTTACGTAAGTCTGCTTTAGAAAATAATCTCTTGCCAGGCGCCATGGCACACACCTGTAATCCCAGCCACACGGGAGGCTGAGGTAGGAAGATTGAGGCCAGCCTCAGCAATTTAGGAAGACCCTGTCTCAAAATAAAAAATAAAAGGGACTGCAGATGTAGTTCAGTAGTAAAGTGTCTCTGGGTTCAAGCCCCAGTATCAAAAAAAAAAAAAATTAATTCATTGTCTCTTCTAACTCTCAATACTTCTTTTCAAGGGCTAGTGATTTAATCATTGGGCAAAAATTCCTATGAGTCAGGAATTGAGATAATTGCCAGGAATATAGTGGTGAATAAAGCAGACAGTATCCCTGCCCTCAAAGAACTTACCATCTAGTGGAACGAGGCAGACAAACCATCGCACAAATAAAAATATAATTATAAGCTGTGATAAATACCACGAATAAAAAGTATGGGGCTGGGAATATAGCTCAGTTGGTAGAGTCCTTTGCCTCTTAAGCACAAGGCCCTGGGTTCAATCCCCAGCACCATAAAAACAAAAAACAAACAAACAAACAAACCCCAAGTATAGAATACTAAGAGGATATGATTAAGACAGTGGGTCAGGGAAGGCCTCTGGCAAAATGACGTTTCAGCTGAGGGCTGAAAGGAAGTTAAAGAGATGAAGAATGAGGAACAACATTCCAGGCCATGGAAAAAGGAATTGTCTGACCATTTGGAAAATTATATTGGGAGGAATACTTAGAGTTTTGCTAAAGAATTTGGGAAGAACTAGGGACAAATATATAGAAAACTAAACAAACCAAAAGACAGTCAAGTATTAAAAGCTATGTCATAAGTTATGTAGTAATAATAAAGGTTCATACATTGACTTCCTAACCTGCACATAAACTAATTTGATAAAATACATATTAATTTAAAGATAAATCCCCTGGACCCACATCATTGCTCTTCTCTCTCCAATAGCCAGCCTTCATTGGCCAACCATGCTATCTCCACTTACTTGATTTCCCTCCCTCCTTCTCCTTCTCCCTCTCCTCTCCCTCTCCGGCCTTTCCTCCTCCTCCTCCTTCTCCTCCTTCTCTTCTTTTTTTGGTAGTACTTGGGATTGAACCCAGAGGTGTACTACCACTGAGCTACATCTCTAGCTCTTTTTATTACTTATTTTGAAACAGGGTCCTACCATACTACCCAGGTTTGGCCTCAAACTTTTGATCTTCCCACCTCACCCTCCCCAGTCACTGGGATTACAGGTGTGCGCCATTACACGGCTTCCTCTCTCTCTTTTTTCTCAGTACTAGTACTTATTATAATGGAGCCCCAAATGAGACCAATGAAAACAGTGGAAATTATACCCAAATTTTCACACAGTGATGAAGAAAGTTTTCATGAAGAAGGTCAAATGACCAGATTCTTAGGAGTGGCAATATAGGGGAGGAGTCAGGGAAGGGATTTCAGTCAGGGAGAACCGCGTACATAAAAAGAGTTCACTGGAGATCCAAGCCCAACAGTCCCAGATCAGGACACTTGTTTAAAGAAGGAGTACTGAAATTACAACATAAAACTGAAGAGGTGACCACACAGAAATTGTACAATTCTGTATGTCAAAACTCAGAAACAAAATTAAAAGGCATATAAATATTTCCACAAATACAGCAAAAGGCCAGTATCCTAAAAACTTATGAAAACTGATAACTAAAAGATTTTTTTAAAATTGTGGTAAGAACACCTAACATGAGATCTACCATCCTAACAATTTTTTTTTTTTCTCTACCACCGAGTTACATCCCAGCTCAACTTGACATCCTCCTCTCAGCCTCCAGAGTTGCTGGGATTATAGGTGAGCACCACTGTTTTCAGCTCCTAACAAGTTTTTATGTGTAGAGTACTGTCAACCGTAAGCACAAATGTGTATAGCAGATCTCTGGAATTTACTCATCTTGTATAACTGAACCATCATAACCACTAAACAGCAAAGCCCCATTTACCTTTTCTGCAGCCCGAGGAAATCACAATCATACCTTTTGCTTCTATGATTTTGATTACTTTAGATACCTTATATAGGTGGAATCATGCAATATTTGTCCTTCTGTGACTTGTTTATTTCACTTAAAACCAAGATTTCAGCATAAAAACAGGCAGGATATGAGCCAACACTTCACAGAAAAACAGAATATAGCTAATGAACATACAAAAAGAGTTAACTTTAAAACAATAAAATACCATCCTTTGCCTATCAATTATAAGACAAAATAATAATAATTAATTCCGGTGAAGGATAAGTAAAATTGGCACTTTTATACTTTGCCAATATAAATATACTGTGGCATAATCTTCACAATGAGCTTGGAAAAAATATATATCTACTTTCAAGTATTAAAAATGTTCAAATCCTTTAACTCAGTGACTCCAATATCCAAATTCTATTTTAAGAAAATTATCAGAGATATGAACAAATATTTTTACATAAAGATGTTAATTTTAGAATTTATTATGAAGATGAAAAATAAGACATAAAAATATGTCCAAAATTTGGGTTAGTAAATTATGGTGACCATTGTTTGAAATGCCTGAGAACAATTGTTTGAATGTGCCATAACCTATTAAAACTTTGGCTTCCAAGAATTTTTCAATGATATGTTCAATTTTTATTTGTCTTTACTTTGTAGATTCTTCACAGTAAGCAAATATTTCATCTATAATCAGTAAAAAAAGAGACAAAATATTTTTTCAGATATTATTTTTAAACAAGAATAGAGAAGTTTTTTTATAAGTCCCAAAGGGAAAATGTATCCTTTATGTCATCTTTCTCCACAAAAAGACATTTAAGTTTAAGCATTTTCTTGGTTAAAGTCTGGGCAGCAGGGCTGCAGTTGTGGCTCAGTGGTAGAGCACTTGTCTAGCATGTGTGAGGCAGTGGGTTCAATCCTCAGCACCACATAAAAATAAACAAATAAAATGAAGTTATTGTGTCCATTACAATTAAAAATGTTTTTTAAAAAAAGGTCTGGGCAGCAAATAGCATTTCCTTAGAACTATTTTCCACAATCCCTTAGTCTTGAATGAGTGGGAGATTTATGAGTGGGAGATTTATAATCCTAATCTTTTAAAGGAAGAAAACCCAGTGTAATATATCCCAATTACATCTTTAAAACAGTAGCACTATTTTTCTGGTGCATTGTGACTTTTTCTTTAAAAAAAAAAAAATACACTGACCTTAGTCAAGGTGCTACTCAAAGGGTGGTCTGAGAACCAGCAGAATCAGCCTCACTTGCAAATTTATTAGGCGGTAGATTCTTAGATCCCACGCCAGACTTACTGAATCATATGGCAGGATGACTCAGGTGATATTTTGCATCCTAAAGTTTGAAAGTATGGTCCAGAGGAAACTGGACAAAGAAGTCAACAAAGTAAATGAGCTACAGAACCCTGCAATATTCAATATGTAGATTTGCAATGTATGTTTAGAAAATATACATTATTAAATAATCTGAAAACAAAGATTATATTTTAATCTAGAAAGTATGGCTAGAAAAAGTAACTCTGGGCTTAAACAGGCTAGCATAGGTCTTAGGCTAAAATGGATTTACATTCATTACTGGTTTCGTGCAGCTCATTAAATTGAGATGAAGGTTTTTGGGGTACATATTTTGATTATTTTTTTCTGAAACCATGGTTGGCTACTAGTGGATAGCCAAATGAAGATTAAAGAATCCCAAACCCAACCATTTCTCTCAACCTCTTTCTACTTTGGAATCTTGACTCAGAAATATCTGTATCACTGACTTTCAAAGTGCTTTACACAGCTTCCTTGGAGGACTATGAGAAGGGAGAGAAAGGGAGGTAGAGAAAAAGAAGGAGATGAACAGGTTAGACTCTACTTCTCCCAATTCCATGCCTTCAATCACCATAGCTCAATTGCTACCTTTTTGTGTCTCTTTCCTGTAGAACATACTTGAACAAAGACTTACCCTCTGAATAAAACAAGTCTGAAGTTCTCTGTTCTTTACTAGATTCTCATAATCCAATAAAAAGCTATAACATTCTTTTTCGTCATGACATCAGTGTTCCTTGCTTTTTTTGTTTTTTGTTTTTGAACCAGGGATTGAACTCAGGGGCACTCAGCCACTGAACCACATCCCCAGCCCTATTTTGTATTTTATTTAGAGACAGGGTCTCACTGAGTTGCTTAGGGCCTCGCTAAATTGCTGAGGTTGGCTTTGAACTTGTGATCCTCCTGACTCAGCCTTCCGAGTTGCTTGGATTACAGGCGAGTCGCTTGGATTACAGGCGAGTGGCTTGGATTACAGGCGTGCGCCACCACGCCTGGCCAGAGTTCCTTGTCAGTTCTCTATCACCACTAGCTGGTTGTCAGAAAGACTCTGATGTTTAACAGGGCAGGTGGTCCTGAGTTCAATCCCTGCTACTCCCCGCAAATAAATAAGTAAGTAAATAAATAAATAAAATCATATGGAAGCTGGGTATGATGATGCACATTTATAATCCCAGCTATGTATGAGGCTGAAACAGGAATATCACAAGTTCAAGTCCAGACTCAGCAATTCAGTGAGACTATCTCAAAATAAAAATAAATAAATAAAGTAAGTAAGTAAGGGCTGGAAATGTAGCTCAATTGTAGAGCACCCCTGGATTTAATCTCTGAAGTACAAGGGAAAAAAAAATCATACACAATTTCCAGTGATCCTAAATAGCCAAAACAACAATCTTGAAAAAGAAAAACAGAATTGGAGAACTTATATTTTGTGATTTTCTAAACTTACCACCAAGTTAAAGTTATCAAAACAGTAATGGCACTGGCACAAAGACAGATATATAGATCAATGGAACAAAACAGCCTAGAAATAAACCCTTACATATTTGGTCAAATGAGAAAGTATAGTCTTCATAAGTTGAGAAAACTGGATATCTACATGCAAAGAATGAACTTTTATCTTGAACCACATATAAAAATTAACTCAAAATGAATCAAAGACCAATGTAAGAACTAACACTGTTTAAAAAAAACTTACACAATGATAGAAGTTGATGTCACTGAATTGGCAATGATTGCCTGTGATTCAAAAGCACATTCAACAAAAGAAAAAAAGAATGAACTGGACTTCATCAACGTTAAAATCTGTTGTGCATAAAAGGACATTATCAACAGAGTGAAAAGGCAACCCATGGAATGGGAGAAAATGCACAAATCATGTATCTGATGATGGATTAATGTCCAAAATATATAAAGAACTTTTATAACTCAACAACAGAAAACAACCCAGTTCGTGCGGGAGCGGCAAATATAAAGAGTCCTCTTTTTTTATCTGTCCCTTTGCCCTTCAAACTGCAGATTTTTTTCCCCCACAGTGGGGATTTGTCCCTACTTGATTAAAGATTGAGTAGAATCCTAGATGTGGTCATTTGTATCAAACTTTTTTTATTTCATTTTATTTTTGAAGTATTTTTCCTCCCCTGAGTGTATGCTTGTTGTTAAATATATATATATATATTTGGGACCATTAAACCTTTTTTTGATGTAATATATTAAAAAAGAAAAAGAAAAAAGAAAAACAACCCAGTCCAAAAGGGGGCAAGGAGCCGGGCGCGGTGGCGCACGCCTGTAATCCCAGCGGCTTGGGAGGCTGAGGCAGGAGGATCGTGAGTTCAAAGCAACTTAGCGAGGCCCTAAGCAACTCAGTGAGACCCTGTCTCTAAATAAAATACAAAATAGGACTGGGGATGTGGTTCAGTGGCTGAGTGCCCCTGAGTTCAATCCCTAGTAACAAAAAATAAAGAAAAAAGAAAAAAAGAAAAGGGGGCAAGGACTTAGAGACATTTCTCTCCATATATATATGTATCTGTAAGATATATATATACATATATATCTTATCATTAAAGAAATGCAAATAAAACCACAATAATATACCACTTCATACCCATTAGGATGTTTTTCTTTTTAATTCAGAAAATAAAAAGTGTTGGCAAGGATATAGAAAAATTAGAACCATGCACACTGCTGGTGAGAATAGATAATGGTAAAGCCATTGTGGAACACCGTATGGTAGTTCTTCAAAAAAAAAATTAAAAATAAAATTATCATACAGTTCTGTAATTACATTAAAACCTGAAAGTAGGATCTCATATTTGCAGAAAAACATATCTGTACACTCATTTTCATGACACCATTACTCCCTTATACCATTACTCATAATAGCTCAAATAGCAGAAGTATCCCAAGTGTTCATCAACAAAAAAATAAACAGAATGTAGAGTATAAATACACACACACACACACTGGAATATTATATACAATGGAAACTTTTTCAGCCTTAAAAAGGAGGGAAATTCTGATACAAGCTATAATGTGAATGAATATTTTTAAAAATATTTTTAGTTGTAGGTGGATATGATTCTTTATTTTATTTACTTTTATGTGGTGCTGAGGATCAAACCCAGTGCCTCACAGGTGCTAGGCAAGTGCTCTACCACTGAGCTACAGCCCCAGCTGTGAATAAATCTTAAAGACATTATCTACAGTGAAATAAACCAGTCCAAATGGATAAATATCATATGATTCCATTTACATGAGGTACCTAGAACAGTCAAATTCATAAAGACAGAAAGAGAAAATACAGTGGCAGTTGCCAGGAATGGGAATAGCAGAAAGTGTGGGGTAGTGCCCCATCGGTACAGAGTTCCAGTTTGGGAAGATGAACAAAATTCTAGAAATGCATAGTGATGATGTTTGTACAATACTGTGAATATACTTAGTGCTACTTGAAAATGGTTAAATGGTAAGTTTTATGTTACACATACATTACTGTAATTTTTTTTTAAAAAGTAAATTTGGTACAACAGAATTTATGCTGAGTTATACTTGTTAGAACCTCACTCCCAACACCCGCCAGCTTTCTCAGAGCAATGTTGACACATCTGGTCACTCAAAAAATGTTCTCACACAGCCTCATCTGATAGAAACTGCAATATTACATGCCAGTGTTTGAGTGGGTGTTTTCTGGGTAACCTCAATGCTGATCAATCAGACCATCTTATATAGAACCTACCCTTATCCCAACATGCAATGAGCTATCTCTTTAACTAAGTGAGTTTTAATAGGATGCACAGTTATTATGTATGAGTAACAAGAGAAAAAGGGTGACTTATTGTCCTAAACTTGCAGGCAAGCCCTAGGGAGAACACATAAGTCTTCCTATGAACTAGAGTTGCCAGATTTAGCAAGTAAAAATATGAGATTCTCTGTTGCTTATCTGAAATTCAAATTTAACTGGGCATCCTGTATTTCATATGGCAATGCTCTGAAGTACTGGAAGTGAGGAGAAAATCAAATAATCTAGAGTGTTCTGGGATTATGATGTCTTACCTTAACAGGGAACCTAGACAGGAAAAAGAAGAAAGTCCATTAAAAATGTACTGGTTAGCTGGGCATGGTGGCACAGCTCAGGAGACTGAGACAGGAGGATTACAAGTTCAAAGCCAGCCTCAGGAAAGTGAGGAGCTAAGCAACTCAGTGAGACCCTGTCTCTCAATAAAATACAAACTAGGGTTGGGGATGTGGCTCAATTTTGAGTCCCCTGAGTTTAAACCCTTCTTTAAAAAAAAAAAAAAAAAAAACCCGGGTTACCAAAAAAAAAAAAAAAAAAAATTGCATTGCTTAATCCAGCTCAGGAGCCCCTCCCCACATAGGGTTTCTATGATCTAATACTTACTTTATAAAGACATGTCAGAGGGTAAAAGAAAGTGGAGAAGGATAAATCAATGCTAGAAATGGGTAAGAACACACCCAGCCACCAGTTAAGGCAGGCTTGGCTTCAAAAAGAAACTTTAAATGACAATAAACAATTAAGAAGAAAGCAGAAGGAAAAAAATGGTACTCCCAAGGCCCTGCAGTAGGGAGGACATACAGGTAACAGAGTATCAGGGATACTGATTGGAACTGTCTGCCTTCCACAAAGCCATACTACTGCTTAAGATCTACTGAGACTCCTAAGAAACTCCAATGGTTTTATACGTTTGTTTATTTATTATTTTGCGGTGCTAGGGATTGAAGCCAAGGCCTCCGTGCTGGGCAAGCACTGCTGCTGAGCTACATTCAACCACTGTATTTATTTGAGCCCCAGCTACAATAATGTGACCAATAGTTAGGCAATTACTTCCTACCTTATAAACTCCTACAGCTTTCCAGCCATTTGTTTCAAAACTCAGTAATACCACCTACTTCCCTGCGGACCTGAGCCAAAATTGAGATCCTTGAACCCTGTCTTACCCTCAGGAAATGGAATCTGTTCAGATCATTAACAAAAACAGGTTTCAGGCTTCTGTTCTTTGAGAATTCCATCTTTAAAAGGCCTGTGTTCTTGTTTATCATTGACATTGTTTCACACAGTGGTAATCCTTGCCTCACTTGGTTCAAAGAGACATAAATGGTCCACCTGGCTAAAAAATAATATAGTAGCATTTGGGAAACTAATATCTCTATCACATTACAGTCTGCATGAAATATCTATTCTTGCAGTCTGAAAAGGCGGTATTCAGGAAGTAAAGGTTAAAATAACTGAGGTCCTTCACTTCTCCAACCGTTCTGAAGCACAAGCTGACCAGCTAACACAGAGCCAGATTTAAAGGGCTGTGGCTGGCCTCCAGAATTCTTCCCCAGAGGGAGTAGCTAGTCTCATGGGAAGAGGAGCAGTAACCCCGGCAAAGCTCTTTCAAGATTATCTGGGTAGCCTCTAAGGAACTAACCAATAAGAATTTCTGCAGCCCCAGGCCTGCCATTTTTTATTTTTGCTTTTTTTGTAAACAGAAATAAAATAGCTGATACACAGAAGTTCTTATGTAAATGAGATTAGATAATTAGATGAAAGAACTGAAGAAAGACTGAAGTAATCCTCCAAATGCTCTCCCTCTCCCCATTTTATATAACCGGAGGACACCCTTCCCACCAAAGCACTATGTCCCAGCGCCTCTGCGTTGGACTCATTCGTTCATCTACTAAGAAGACATTTAATAAGTGCTACGATGTGCCAGGCATTGTGCTGGGGACTGGGCAAACAAAGATGAATACTGTATGGTCCGTGCCTCCTGAGCAGTACTGTGTCTGCAAGGGCTGGCTTGACGGTCCACAGTTGGCCTTGGGCTACGTAATCACCTTGCCCTTCGCGGCAGATGAGGGCTGCAGCAGGGAACCCGCCAATTGCCAAGCCAAAGATTTTCCCCAGGTAAAACTGTAAAGAGGGAGAACCCATGCCAGAGCCGGGTAGAGACCAGTCTGGGAACCAGAAGCCAAAGGCACGAAGACCCGGGCTGGAACTGGCAGTCCCGTGGTCTCCACTGCAGTCCCGGGCTCGAGAGCCAGGCGGGGGCGCTCCCCTCCCCGAGGGCTTTCATAGGAAATTTAGGTACAAGGATGACTACTGGGCGCGAGTCGGTCTCGGAGGTTCTCCGTGGGGACAGTTTGAGGAGACGGTTGGGGACAGATCTGGGGTGGTGCCTAAGGGGCTGAAATGTGCTGGGTGTCTCTCTGAGGGTTCGGCGGACCGTAGAACAAGAGTCCGCAGAAGGACTGGGGACCTGATCCATAGAAAGGGTCGGAGAGGGCCGGGAGGGTGGGGCTGAGAGGGAAGGGCTAAGACGCAGGGCGGGGGCGCTGAGGACAGGATAGGTGGGCCGGCAGAGGGCCTAGTCTAAGGGATCCCTTGGAATGCGGGTGCAGTGGGTCTCCAGGACCCCGCCAGCCCCAGGAGAGTCACTCCTACCTCGCTTCTCGCCTCAGCCTCGTCCTTCCGCGCGGGCAGCGGCTGCAGCGGCAGCGTCTCGCGCCCTCCAGGGGTCGCTTTGCAGCCGGTGCACGCTGGCGTCCCCCTCCTCTTCTGACGGGTTGGAAACGCCCGGTCCCCCCTACGCCGATGGTCCGATCTGGGTTGCCCTTGTGCGGCCCTTCTGGACCGTGCGTTGGTACGGTCCTCTGGGCCCGCCGTGTTCGCCCACCTCTTGGGCTAGCGCCTTGTTGGGCGCGCCAGAGTCACGCGCCGTGCTTTCCCGCGAGGGGTGCGGCGAGGCTGCAGACAAGACCCCGCCTCCTGCGGCCCGCGCCCCGCCCCGGCGGGCGATGTCCGGCGACGTGGTGCTGCCGGGCGCTGCAACCCAGAGAAGCGTGGGGCCGCCACCTGGTCGCCTGTAAGGCAGTTGCGTGTTGGCTCGCACCATCGCCTAAAACAATGCTATTCAATCGTGGTTCTCAGTGTAACTTGTGAGGCAGTGTGAACACAAAACAAAGACAAAAACCAAACAAAACAAAGGCCCGACCTCACCTGAGACCGACCTCACTGTGGCAGGGTAAGGTGGGGGCTAGGTGCTGCCCAGGCTTTAATTTGGTGGTGGTGGGGCGGAGTCCTGGGGATCGAATACAGGGGCGCTTTACCACTGAGCCACAGCCCCAGGCCTTTTTACTTTTTGAGACAGGGTCTTGCTAAGTTGCCAAGATGAGCTGAAACTTAGGGTCCTCCTGCTTCAGCCTCCCAAGTAGCTGGAATTACAGACGTGTCCCAGGGCGCCAGGCAGGCTTATTATTTTTAAAAGTACCCCTGGATAGCCAGGATTGAGAAGTCCCGGAAAATCTGAAACCCACGTGCCTCTTGCTCCTCAGGGTAATGCCTGTGTCTCTTGCTTTTAGCTAGAAGGGATTGGTGAGCCACGGTCATTCAGCAAATAGTTACTGGAAGTCCACTAAGAAAAAGCCATTCTTATTACCAGGGTAAATTGTATTGGCATGCTAGATAAAATTTTAATTTCGGTTAAAAAAGAATAAAGAAGCCATTCTAGGTTCCACGTTCCATGAAAGAATTAGTGTCTGAGACCCCGTGCTCTAGGACTCCTATTCTTGTCCAATCACAGTCAAGGAAGCAGATATTCCCTGTCACAAGTTTGGAATGTGTCCTCAGGTTCTGAGAAGTGGTGGTTAGTTTTCTGTTTTTGGTTTGTGTGTTGGGAACTGAGTTTTGAAGAATGAGTAGGAGATAACGGTTGTGGGGGAAACTGCATGTGCAAAAAGGACAAGGGGCAAAATAACTGCAGGTCTACCTTGTGGGATAAAGTGGAAAGTGCCCAGGAGAGGTGGTCAGGGTTTCATGATGAAGTGCCTCCTGTGACATACGAAGGATTTGGAACTCATCCTGCAAAAAGTGGAGAGACATTGAAGGGCTTTATGCAGATGGCAAGATCAAATTGAGTTCTGAGGATGAAGTGTGGAGGGCAGTGGAAGAGATGAGCCACATGTTTGCACCGTGTGATCCCTTCTTTAAATGACCCCAGCTGGGGAATTAAACTAAGCTAATTAGAATCCCTTCCCAGGAAATTTGGATTTGGAAAAAAGAGAGCTATACCCCTACTTATGGTTAGACTTGATGGAAAATCGAGGGCTATGGGTATCCATCTACTTGCCAAATGGCCTGAATAACCAGAAAATCAGTTTGCTAAGGAGCATCATCTGCTCTACAGAGGACAGCCAAGCGTAGAAACAAAGAGACTACTTCCTAGGTTCTTGGGGCTGTCCAGAAGTTGGCTACACTGCAAACTGGCATCCAGCTTGATTCCTGCTCTGGGCTCATGGTGCATCACTTTTTTAAATTTATTTATTGATTTATTTTTTTGAGGGGAAGCTCTTTGCTTTTATTTCATTTCTGTCTGGAGACATGTTACTAGAGTCCCTAGGCTAGAGACCTGACTCTGAGGATCCATCAAATCAGGTTTGGGCACTTGCCGGCAAAAGAAACTCTGATAATGGTGAAAAGCATGAAAGGAACTTGAATCAGTATAGCTACAATGGGAAGAAAAGGTGACCCATATCCTTAGCCCTGTCTTGGAGGAACTGACAGTGACTTTGAGGTTTTATAGAAAAGGGAATGAGGGCAAGGGTTGGGGTTTTTCATAGCTGGAGTCTTCATGGCTGCCAAAGTAGGTGATCTTGATCAGATGTGGTCAGTCCATCATTATCTCTGGATTTGTCAGGGAGGGCTTGACTATCGGGGTTACCAGCACCCTGAGAGCTAATTCCTGCTTGGAGGTGTGAACCAGCTGGGAAAATTAAAAGTCTGAAAAATAATAAGGGACAAAAGACAATAGGGAAAAAATAGCTTTCAAAGTGGGGGCCTGGTGGGTCTTCCAGTCCTGAGAGAACTGGAACTGAACAAGGAGAAAGGCCCAAAATCTTTAAGAGGGAATATATCACAAGGTTTCAGTGTGGCATGCTTCTTGAGGAAAACAGGATAAAGATGAGAAAAACAAGTTGTTTGGGGCTAGGGAGGTTACACCCACCTAGGGGCAGGGCAGGGAGCTGCATTTGTACAGAGGGTTGTGAGCTAAGGTAGGCTGTCAGCTATAATCCAAGCAATCTACAACTGGTGGATTCACACCAGGAGTTCTTAGAAAAGCAATCCCTCTGCCTTATAATGGCTCAAACAAATGCATAATTCATAGATGGCATCCATCACTTGACTCCAGTAAGAAAGTTGCTGTTGTGTTGGGTGCAGTGGCACACACTTGTAATTCCAGTGATTTAGGAGGTTGAAGTGGGAGGATCACAAGTTTGAGGCCAGCCTCAGCAATTTATCAAGACCCTAAGCAATTTAATGAGACCTTATATCAAAATAAAAAGGGCTAGGATATAGCTCAGTGGTAAGGCTTCCCTAGTTTCAATTCCTAATACCAATGGGGGAAAAAGTTGCTGTTTCCTGTGGGGGTAGCTTGGACTAATCCAAGATGTTTTTTGGATCAGACCTTATTCCTGGAATCAAAGGTAACCCAGCCAGCTGGAAGTGGGGATGCCAAGTCTTTAATTCTGCTTTTAGCTACCCATCAAACCTTTGCAGACCAAAGGGCAAGAGTGAAGAGTCTAAGTCCTTACAATGACATATTCTTCTATCCATCATATAGTCTCATTTTTTTGGCTTCAGCTAGTATGGGTTACCTTTTGTTAATTGTGTTGAAGGATAATTTTCAAAAAGGTAAAATCATAAATCTTACACAAATATAAAATGAGCACATTTCAGAGATTTTATTAAATTCACTAATTAATAAGGGAACCAGTAAGATATTAAAACCAGTTCAATTGAGGACTTGATTTTTAGAAATGTTTGTTCTCTACTGGACAAAATCCATTTACATCACCCAAAACGGGTCATTTGCTTTATTATGAATAGGAAACATTTTGCATTATCATCAGTATCTACAAGTTAACTACTATTTCTTTTTTATTTTGAATGTAGTTTTTTTTTTCTTTTTTTTGCAGTGCTGGGGATTGAACCCAGGACCTTATGCTTACAAGACAGGCACTCTACCAATTGAGCTATAACCCCAGCCCTCAAGTTAACTACTATTTCTAAAGAGAAAATGAGTCTGGGCACCATGGCTATAATCCCAGCTACTGGGGAGGCTGAGGTAGGAGGATGGTAAGTTCAAGGTCAGCCTTGTGCAATTTAGTGAGACCCTATCTCTAAAGGACTGGAGTTGTGACTCCATGGTAAAGTACTTCTGGGTTCAATCTCTAGTACTGAGGAAAAAAAAATAAAAAAGATGGGGTTGGGGATATAGCTCAGTTGGTAGAGTGCTTGCCTTGCACAAGGCCCTGGGTTCAATCCCCAGCACCACAAAAAAACAAAAGAAAACAAAAAGAACATGTGTGAACCCAGCTTATATAAACTGGAACTGTCTTTGTATTTAAATTATTTGCAGCAAGTAAAAACACCCTCATTCTGAGAACCCAATTTCAAAAGTGCCCATGAAGGTTTTGACTGGGATGGAATAGTGTCTTGTCTTTTTCTTTGGACATCTGCTTTATTCTTCTCTCTACAGAAGACTAGATACCTTGGATTACTTCTTACTTATAGCAAATCATGGTCATTTTTAAATGGAGGCCCCCTTTCGTGAAACTACATGACCTTTCAGCTCCTTTCCTCAACACTGACTTAGTTTCTTAGAGTTCTAATTCTGATTCCCAGAAAGAGAAGCTATAATGGGTTACACTTGGCTAGAGGTAGTGGAGTCACCTGGTACAAATAAG
This sequence comes from Glaucomys volans, assembly GCA_020662805.1. Taxonomy (NCBI): domain Eukaryota; kingdom Metazoa; phylum Chordata; class Mammalia; order Rodentia; family Sciuridae; genus Glaucomys; species Glaucomys volans. The sequence goes on along the minus strand of JAJEJO010003359.1, from coordinate 275,741 downwards.
ACTACCTAGACCCACTACTTCATCAGGACCTGTGTCAGAAGAGTCAGTGATCAATGGATTTGGTACTCTTCATTATCAGAGAGGAAACTCAGTGAGTCGTGGGGTTATTAAAATAAACTAGTGCCTAAATTTTCCATAGCCAATTTACAAGTCCTCAGGTTCTCTTTATATCTTCTATTCATCCATTTATTTTTGCACTACTGCCTTTCTGTTCCAAGCCACCACTATGGCTAAAAACCTACAATTGCCTCTTAGTCTCTCTGGTGTAATTTTTGTACCCCTGTTCTCCATTAGAGTAGCCTGAGCAATTAAATGGTCTTAAGAACTCTTCACTGTTCCCATCGTGTCTAACCACCCCATCCTTCACTCACTGCATTTACATTAGGCTTCTTTCTTTTTTTTTAAAAGCTGTTGATGGATCTTTATTTTATTCATTTATTTATATGTGGTGTTGAGAATCAAACCCAGTGCCTTGCTAGGCAAGTGCTCTGGCACTGAGCTACAGCCCCAGTTTAAATAATCCCCTTTTTACAAGTTTTGAGCGGTCATCTCACACCTCACTTTGAAATGTGGCGTTTACTGTCTTGGCTGTTCAGTAGAGACTCAAATCTCTATGCACATAAACCACCAGAAGTGGGTGGTGGTTATTCCAGAGCTTTGGGAGATATTACTGGTCCAATCTGTATTTTTAAAGATGCCTTAGTTGGGAGACTGTAATTATGTTATTATAAAAAGGCCCCTAAAGTATAACTTCAAACTAGATACAGAAGGATGAGATTCATTTTGAAATGAAAGGATAAGAAGCAAGTTTAGGAAAAATAAAAGGTAGTAGATATCATTCAATGGAAAACATAAATAAGTGTTAGCATTTCTGCTTGGAGAGAGAGAGAGAGAGAGAGAGAGAGAGAGAGAGAGAGAGAGAGAGAAAGAAATATGAATGAGAATGAGAATATTATTGTCCTCAAAGAGATAATCATTCAAATGGTCCAGCAGAGAAGACAGAGAAGTAAGCCATAATTAAAATGGGCCTGTGAGTGATCAAATATTCTAACCTTGGAAAATGGAAAGAAAAAGTACAAGGTGCTCTAGCAAAGAGGTAATCAACTTAGAACATGAGATTTGTTATCTTCCTAGAAGAAGTGACCCAATCTGAGAGTTAAGAGCAGGTAGGTAGATGTTAGACAAAGAAGGGATGGAACTATGGAGGGAGAATAGAGCCAAGCCATAGATGGTTCTGAAGATGATGGAACCTTCAGGGAACTGAAATGATATGGTGCGGCAAGGATGAGATTATGTGCCAGATGTGATGGCACACTACTGTTATATCAATGACTTGGGAGGCTGAGGCAGGAGGATCACAAGTTCCAGGCCACCCTTAACAACTTAGTAAAATCCTGTCTAAAAAAACAAAAACAAAGACCTGGGAATGTAACTCAGTGACAATGCCCCTGGGTTCTATCCTCAGTGTCCCACACATACCAAAAACAAACCAAACAAGATTATGTGCAACAGAAAGTAGTTAGCGAAACTGGAAAGGTAAGTTCACACCATTGTAGCCAAACCATGATGGGATGAAAGGATTTTAAACTGGCAAATGATCTGATTTGTACTTTTGGAAGATTATTCTCCATGATGTAGGTAAGGGATCAAAAAGAAGCAGAATTGGAGACAAGTATACCAGAGAGGCAGATGTTGCTATAATTGAGGGCAGTGGGATTAAGGATAAGAAAGGGAAAAATTGTCTACAGTCATACCACACTGAATGCATCCAATCTTGGAAGCAGGGTTGAGCCTAGCTAATTCTTAGATGGGAGAAAGGAAAAAAACTGAAGATGTTTCTGATTCAGAGTGTCTGGAATTTACTGAGTAGATTTGGGTTAGAGGAATGGCAGAGAGGAGTCCAGCAAAACTTGTAGGTTTCTGGTTTGAGCTCTTGGATAGTGTTGCTATTCATGAAAATAAGACATACAGGCAGAGAAGCAGAAGACTTCAATATTCTTTCATTCCTTCAACACACATTTATTAAAGATCTATTATATGCTGGTTCTAGAAAGAAAATCAATGATTATAATGCCTTCTAACAAGTATATCTGTTAGAGGTATGTACTGAGAAGCAATTGAATAAATAGGGCAGGCCTATAAACCACATTGAAGAATTAGGGAAGCCTCCTAAAAGAGATAATGCCTAACCTGAGGCTTTTTTTTTTTTAAATTGAGGTGAGCATCACATAAAATTAACCATTTAAAAGTGTACAGTTAAATCAGTGGTGTTTAATACATTGAGTGGCCTTCAACCATCACCTTTCTCTAATTCCAAATAACCTGAGTTTTAAGGATGACTAAAAGTCCACTGCATAAAGAAGGGAGTGGGGAAGAGCATTTTAGGATATGAGAACAGTATATTTTATGACATGAAGACCAGAAATTCATGACTAGTCATCCAAGACAGGGCTAGAGAGTGCTCAATAATAAAGTGTCCACATTTTAACTTGATCTAGAAAGCTTGGGAAGTACTCAAAGGATGGTAAACTGTGACTTGACATGAACAGATTTTCCTTTCAGAAAGAATCCTCTGGAAATAGTATTGTTGATGCTTTTGAAGGGGAAGAAACAGATAAATAAGTTAGGGATTTTATTTTAAGAGGTGATGAAAGTCTGAGCAAAGGCAATGATAGCAATAGTGGAAGGGAACAGAAAACAAGAAATAAGGATGAAGAATTTACATGACTTGATTACTGACTGGACATCAATCTAGAGGAAGAAGTAAACATCATTCTGCTTTGGGTCACTAGAATGATGGTGGTGGCATCCTTTTAAAATCTGGGGGAAAATGATCAGGTTGGGCAAGTTTGAGTTTATGTTTCCAAAGGCTCCGCTAAGTGAAAGATCTCAGAGTAGGTTTAATATTTGGATCTATACCTCCCCAGAGAGAGGTGGGCTAGAGATAGAATCATCTTTCTGTTGGTAAATGAAGTCAAGAGTTTGGATGAAGTCACTAAAGAAAAGGGTACAGGGAAAGATGAGCAGAGAACCTATGACTGAGCTTTATGAACCAATATTTAAGGTATGCAATGAAGAAAAAGCTATCTAGTTAAAAGGTGTGGTCATCTGACACCAAGACAGAGTTTAGCAAGAGAGAGCAGAAAAGTGGAACTGAAAAAAGGAGAGACTGCCTAATTGGTTTAATTTGAAGGGAGAAGAAGGTGAGGAGTCTGTTGGAAAATGATATTGCTCAGAATATATTATTGTCACTGGGACCCCAATAAACCATACAAATCTCTTCACTCAAAAGTATACAAATTTATTTTTCCATAAACTTCTTAGAAACAATATTCCAAATATATAATTTCTTCTCAAAAGAATTTTATGGAATGAAGACAGATGCTCACCAAGTATGGTTATATTCCTCTAAGACATGAGTTCTAAAAAATCCTCTTCATTTTTCCCTTCCTGGTTCTGAGGTCTGACTAGGCATCAGTTCATGGGTCAAAGGGTCAAAAGTGAGGAGAGGAAAGCAAAATCTTGAGCAATCTTATCCAGGCAGGAACCACCTCCTTTTTGGGGGTCCAGAAACTTTCCTTCTGCTTCTCAAGACCAACTCTCCAAAGCTACCTCCCACTTTTCCTACCAGGGTCAGCAAAATACTCACTCTGAATCTCCCAAATAAACCTTAAAAGAGTGCTGGGGTGGAAATATGGGGCCCTGGGAAGGTTTACAGTTGATCTGGGTATGGGAGATAGGGTTCAAAGTAAGATTCTTGGGTCCCATCTTCTTTTCCCCCTTTCCTATACTGTCCCTCTGTATCCTCTACTTCCACATTTGCTTTTCTGGATTAAAACTTGAGAGGGATAGTAGGGAAAGCCTGAGATTGGTTTTTCTTGAAATGCTAAAACACTGGCAGATATCTGAGAACTCTTCCCTTACCTCCTTCCTTGCCTTACCTGGATACAGGTCCTGGGAAATGAAGAGGCTAAGGCCCTGCCATGGGAGTGGAGGAGCAGGTTTACACTGTTCCCAGGGACTCTAATCCCTCCTTACTAAATTGCATGTATTATAAGGGAGGAAGAGCAATGACTGACTGTTTTGGGGTTTCCCTAAGGGCTTCTACTTTTTAAAAGGAAAGCTGTTTTTCTTGTCTGACTTGGTCTTTGTTGTCTTTCCAGAAGTGATGAGGGCCCCAAAGCCCTGTTTGTGGGAGAATGCATAGGCAGAACGTCGCAGGCTTGGGTGTTTCACTTTGGTCCGGACTCGGACTTGGGGTGGACGTGTCTTGCAATGATGAATTCTGTCAAAAACCTGTATCCAGAGCATGTGGGATGGGGTTTTTATCCACAGAGGCAAAGGGGAAAAGGACCATAAATTATATCTGGATAGGTTCCCTGTTCCACTTACCTTGTCCACATTGATGGGCCAAACTAGTGGTTTGAGAAACTGATACCCAAATGCAGGAATTATACAGAGGATCACACTGAGGATAAAGCTCAGCCATATTTGTGACTGGTTCATGGTGTTCCTGGCCACTCCTATAAACAATGAGCAAGGATGGGTAAGAATAAAACAGAGCCTGGAGAAAGGGGAGAGGTTAGGAGTGGGACATGTTAGCCAGAGCTTAGATACCTCTCTAGTGCAAAGAAGGATGTTATTGATTTGGAGACAGTCTGGTCTCCTGAGAAATTATATAAATGCCAAATAATTGCAGTTGGATCCTTTGTGTAGCCAGTCACTATGAATTTACATGCTTTTGTCTCCCTCTAAAGGCAGGGCAGGGCAGGGCAGGGCAGGGCAGGAGAGTGGAGGTAGGCAATGGGGAAATCCTAGTGAATTGGCCTGTATGTAAAAATGGGATAGAAGGCTTTAGAGGAGAAAAATGAGTTAGTGGCCCTTCAAGAGATAGAAGCCAAATACATCTATGTGGCTACTCTTTCTGCATTTTGTTCTAATGTAAGTGGAGATGAGAAAGAGAGAAATGAATACAGGAGACAATAAGGCAATAATGCTACAGTATAAAGGATGTTGACTAGAATCAGGAGACCTATACTGAGTCATTTAATTTAAAAAAACAAACAAACTCTAGTCTCCAAAATGGTGCTAATAATTCTTGCCCTGCCTACATCATAGGACACCTGTGAAGATCAAGCTACATATTTGAAAAGAAAATCTTAGAAACTCTAAGGTAAAATATTTTTGAGTCCTACCTAGGTAGTCCTACCTAGATTTTGAGGTTAGAGATCATATCTTATTATCTCTCTGCCACTGAGCTTAGCACATAGTAATAGCTTCTTAGTAAACATTTATTAAATAAATATACTTGATACCTCCCCCACCTGCTGGCCAGGGCCTTACCTAGGAATTGAAAGACGTTGGGGAACATTAGACACAAGCCATCACTGTACAGGAAGAATAAGATGCAAAAGTAGGTACCCAGGCTACCCCAGATGAAGAAGTGGCTTAACATCGTCCAGTAGGTTGTCTGCAGGGCAATCTGAAAAGTACTAGGTTATGTGCAATACCCTATAACCTGGGATCTCTATTAGCCACCTCCCTTCTGCAATTCTGTAATGGAGGATGCTCCTTTCCTTCTCCCTCCCTCCTTACCTCCCCGTCTTTCTAGACAGCTACCCGTCCAATCCCCTTATTCCCATTGCTGCTGGCCACACCTGTACAGTGACCACCCAGATCAAGGAGGTCTGCACTATTAGGCAAAAGGTCTGGATGTCGGAGATGTCCTTTCCATCACTGCGCTCTGAGTTGTAAATGGTTCCCATGGGGACAAAGAACAGCACAAAGGAACTGTAGATCCCATGTATTAAACACTTCACAAATTCCTTCTTGTTGAAATAGAGGTTGTGCTGGCCTGGGATATACAGCTCTGGGAAATGTAGGCTCCATGTTTCATTCGCATCCTGGAAGCACCAGAGGGGAGGAAGGCTCAGAGTCTCTCCATGGAAGGTCTCATCTCTATCAGAGTAGGGGCTTCTCCCCTCTTTGAGTCTGCTGCCCGGCTGCCTAGTAGCTTCCTCGTGGAGTACTTGAGAAGTGGAACCAGAGAACAGGACAGTGACCACAGACCCTTCCTGAAGTCCTCCTCTCTAGGCAGGATCTAGGTAATTAAAGGAAGCTAGGACATGGTCAGGATGGTGAGAAGCACTTGGCATTAAGGATTAGGGAATTATGAAAGAGTTTGGTTTGGGGGGAGCTGGAAGAGATGATTGGAGCTTGGAATGTAGGGAGGCACTAGGACACAGGTCCCCAAGTATAAGTATTCCTTTAGTTAATTTTTTTTTGCATGTGTATATCAAAAGCTAGTGAATGAAGAAAGGGAAGCCAACAGGGACCAGTTAGTCTCCTGGATATATCCATGTTCGTGATGTTCCTCCTTTTCCCTCCCATAGCTCCTAATGAACTCAAGGTGGGAGAATTCTCTGTATGAATGATACTGGCTTGTCTTCATCTTCTAAACATGAAACTTAGGACACAAAAGAGGTAGATCTCTGGAATTAGAAGCAGGATAGTACTATTGAGTAACACAATCTATCCCTCTTGTCACTCTTAGGTTTGGCAGATACACCATGGAGAATTTCTTTCAGCGCTCCTACCCTGATGGAGACTGGGAACTGTGATTCCATGATGTCCTGTTTCAGCTGCTATACAACTCTCTGGATACTCCTTTTCTACTTTGGTGCTCAGGAGTTGATGGTGGCATAGCAGAGGAGGGGGAAGGGGTACCAGGACCCTCAACATTCAGAAAATTTCTGAGAGGGACAGAGGGTATTCCCTGGGCTAGCTCCTGTGACACAAGAGATACACATACTCCCATGCTTGTTCCTCAGGACTCCCCACCTAGTCTTTCCTGCTTGGCTTAGCTCATCCTCATCATCTCTGAATGGGAATATCCTTTGTTTTTTTGTTTGCACTCAACCACTGAGTCACATCTCCAGTCCTTTTTAAAATTTTTATTTTGAGATGGTCTCACTAAGTTGTTTAGGGCCTCACTAAGTTGCTAAGGCTGGCTTTTAACTTCAGATCCTCCTGTCTCAGCCATCTGAGCTGCTGGGATTATAGGCATGTGCCACGGCACCCTGCTAGGGAATCTTCTTTCTTGAAGCCCCTGGCTTTACCCAATCCTGATCCAATAACTCTCTTTCATTTCACTACTTTTGTACACACTAGATTTACTATACAGCATAATTTCTGTTTCTGTCTATAAAGGTGAGACAGGAAAACCTGACTTTTTGAAACTGGTGATTATTTTCTGTGCAGGAGTATTTGTACTTTTTCTCATGATACCTATCCAGGCAATAAGCTCCTTTCCTTGCTCTAGAAATTTTTTGCTTTACAGTCAGTTTTGCAGAGTTCAGTTCTTGCTGTTTACCTCACTCTTAGGAATATTCCTCAGGGTTCAGGTGCTTTAACCCTGACTAAGAGGCTTGATGCTGGTCTTACCTGATCAAACAGACTCAAGCCCAGGACAGGGAGGGAGGTGTAAATCAAATTGTAGCAGGTGATAAACCAGGTATCATAGACAGTCTGGAAGAATACCAAGGAGATTTTAAAATCCTCCTCTCTCCTCCAAAGTCCCACCTCTACCTCCCAGGCCCAAGAGAGCCCTCCCCTGGCCACCTACCTGCTCACCACCATATTAACCCAGAGCAAGATTTAGATTTCATAATTTGACTGAAAGCTCCAGTCTCTATTTGATCCTACTGTGTGAAGAACCCTCTGTCCAAGGCTGGTGCCAGGCCACATCAAGCTTTTAAGGCTGATCTGGACCAACCCTACCATAACCTGCTCTGCTCCGCCCTGCAGAGAAAGGACTCCGAGTGGAGCCACACCCATGCACTCCCAGGCAAGTAAACCTTTAGGATGTTTTCTTTTTCTGCCTGATATGGCATTCAGTGGCTTCTGTAGCACTGGACATCTAACACTGGCAAAGGGAATAGACTCATTGAACCTTCTCCAGCTGGGTGCTCTATCCTGGGAACTAGAAAGGAACCCTTTCCTTACTATCCACAAGAGGTCAGCAGCAACACATACAAACCCACACACACACACACACACTCACACCAACCTCCCACAAACCCGACTGGCTTGGTTAGGCCTTGAGGGTATACAATCTACCGCAGTCTGCTGACTGGTATAGGGATCTCCCAGGATAATCATTTCTGAGGTGATTTCTTTTGGTAATCTTGAGAGACTTCTGGAAAACTTATAGGGAAAGAGACTTCTCTTAAAACATCAAAATTCAGGTGTCACTTTTCCCCAATATGGTTATGGAGATTTCATATTTCAAATGAGGAATTAATTCACCAAGCAACTGTGTGTGTGGGGGGGGCAGGGGACAGGGGTTCAGGCAGTCAGGGTAGAGAAGGAGAAGTAAAGGGAAGCTGTAGTTCTAAGTATGAACTCAAGTGACTATCACAATAACTTGTCTGGGCAAGACCCAGAGGCTCATTGGGGCTTAGACTGTTCCATAAGGATATTTTGAATACTAAGAAAAATTCTCGATCCATCAATTTGCCCTCATCACATGTGTTTGGAAACTCTAGTGCCAATGTCAAAGAAAAGGTGAAACTAACTCACTGGGAAGATTTCTAAAGGCAGGTATCAAGAACAGAACTAGGCCAGAACCTTTATCGTTTGGAAATCTATGGTTAGTATAGAGTTGGGAGATGGGATCGATATAGGGTGAAGAGCTTTATGGGCTGGCATAAAGCTGTAGATGGATGGCAATGTGTCATACATTGGTCTCTACAGGAAGGAAAAGGTATGAGCTTGTTTAAGTGATGGGTGACTAGAGAAGACCCAGATGACTAGGGTGGAGTTTATCACTTGAACTCCTACCTGTGCAGAGAACCCGTTGAAGAAGGCATACCAGAAGTGCACCAGGGTGAAGACAAAGTTCTTATAAAAGAAGTAGCAGAGAAATTTGCACATGCGATTATAAGACCAGCGGCCATGTACCAACAGCAGACGCTGAAGGTAGCAGAACTGGGAGAAGGCAAAGTCACTGTTGAGCATGGCCTGCATCCCCTCCTGGCCGCTGATGCCGACCCCAATGTGGGCAGCTGCAATGAAACCCCAGAAGCATCTAAGCCACAGAGCTTGTTTGCTAGGCTCCCACCCTAAGAAATGTAAAGGAAATGCTGAGATGATGTTGCATAAACCCCTTGTTTTACATTTGAATAAAACTCAAGCTCAATTCAAAATCGCACTTCCTTAGAGTCCTTCCCCTTTAATGGATTACCCCTCCCCCACAAACTGGAAACCATCTCTTTCTGTACTTTGTTTTGAATGCTGCCACTCAAGAATGGCTGGTATGGCCAGTAATAATAGAAAGCTGTCCCAGATGTTCTTTGCTCCTAGTCTAACCCTTTCAACTCTTTCCCACATCTAGATGTTGAGGTTTAAATATCTTGTTATCTATGGAAGACACTTAAATCAATTAAGGATGCAGAATGGATGCCAATCTAACATAATATTTAATTACCCAAGTTTACCTAGGGACTAAAATCCAAATTATTGGGAGGAATGTGTGATATACATACTTTTTCAGTGAAAAATAAACTTCTCAGTAGGTCTAAGGTGAATTTTTTCTGGAGAAAGCAAAGATTGTACTTGATGGAATATAAGATTAAAGTTCCTAAAAGTTTTAATCAGTCTGTGATAATTCGCTATTCTTCTGATCAGATTCACTGATCTTCTGATATATGCCTACTACATTGCTTAATGGGGTAACTGAAACCTCTCATGCTGTAAAGACCCGAGTGGTTCTAGAAACTGATGAAGAGAGCAAGAACACTTGCTAATATTGAAATTGAGGCTGGAATATCTGCTAGTGTTTCCTGTGTGGGTAAAGAGGTGGGACTAAGGGACCTCTATATTTTGTCCCATCTCACTGATCAACAAGTTACTGTAGGCTACAATATTCATCTGAAATTAAAACCATAAATTTCAGCCATTTGCTTCTATTGGTCCAAAGTGATCACTAAATCACCTATTCTCTTTCAGCCAGGGGAGCAAGTTCTTGAGAACACAGTGTTGGGCTGCATTGGGCCTTATAGCCTATATCCTTCAAAAAAGGAGCAGGCTATGACTTCTGCCCAGGGGTCCTTTCTGTGGGCCTTGATGCCATCTCAGATAGGTGGTATGGTAGTTGTACAGCCTGTTGTTCTATGAATGTATGCACACATTCTTGTGGGAGCCATGTGATTCTGTGTATGTATTTACTTTCATATTTAAGTAAATGAATCTAAATGTTTGCATGCCTATGGATATGGGCTAGTATCTGCAGGTGTAAATAAGTGGGAATGCAGGTGTAGAGGAGCAGGAATGGAGTTGCAAAACACTATAAATGTATAAATGCTTAATAGGGAGGAGTATGAGCCAGCAATATAGTGCTACCCAGATCAGTTTTCCCCATGAAAGAAGGAAGGGGCAAGCCATGATTGGGGACTAATGCCCCCCTTCCCCTCACATGCCTTTGATCATGCTGACGTCATTGGCCCCATCCCCGATGGCCAGTGTCACCACCTTCTTGTACCTCTTCACCAGCTCTACAACCTGGGCCTTCTGGAACGGTGTCATCCGGCAGCAGATTACCCCCTTGCACAAGCTCACTGTTCGCAGCAGTTCCAATTCCAGATTCCCTTCTAGAGCAAAAGCCTGCAACACCAAGACATACCCACTCTTTAGGTTACCCAGAAAAACTCTCAGAATAGGACTTTTTTAGGTTCCTCTCCTTGCCTCCATATTCTCCTCCCTTTCGTAGGGTAGGTATAGCTGCTTTCAAGGTGATCCAACCAGAAGGAGGCCAAACCCCCAAATCAATTCTAGGTATTCTCTGGCTGAGCCTCATATGGAAAACTAGTCAGAACTTCTCATTAGGTCAAATCAGTTGTTAGGGCTAGGGCTATATGAGGCTAAGTGACTTCTTGGAGGGTCTAGTTCTGCTTGATTCCCTAAGTGACAGGTCACATTAGTAGTGAAGAATTTGGAAAAAGGAGATTTCCCTTGGCTTTTCTTTCTTCATTTATTCCTGCCAAGATGATCCTGGGGAAAGGTGTCTTTCAGGCATGGGTATCTGAGGGATGGGCAATAGGACAACTAAGAATAGGGAAGAGGTCTTAAAATTTCCCTGAAGTAGATTGAACCTAGGAAGAGAGTTCCTTGGAAGAAGAGAACAGAGTTGTAACTCTATTGCCCACCAGACTGTAGCCACTGATGACTAAGCCATAGTCGCCACAAGGCACCTCCTCAGGCATTGTGAAGGGCCTTTTCAGCTTCTTCTTTAGGTAAATGTTGATTGGGTCTGATTCCAGAAGAGACTCAGGTTTCATCTTGCCCCTTGCTGTCCTGAAAATCAAGGGTAGTGGTCAGAGTCTGACCTAAAGCCCCAGAGCTTAGGAAGGAAAATGTGCCCATGGTGAAAGTAGGCAAGAAAGGTACAAGTAAGTACTCTGTAAAGCACTGGCCAGGACCTTAGATTTGACTGTCTTTTGAGACCTGCCACTGCTGTAGATTCCTGAGCACTGTGTACCTCACTTCTGCATCCTCCATACTTCAACTCCCTTAGTCTGAGTACTTCTTTATAAAATTCTCTCAAATATTTAGTTTTTCCCCCCATTCTCCACTCCTTCTCTTTCCTTCTGATGGTGTGGAGGCCACATTGGGAGAAGAGATATATAGGGAATCTTTGGTCTAGGGATTGACTGTGGCCATTCTCCCACATGTACCTGAGTTCTTGCAGAATTGTCTCACTGTCCTTGCCTTCAATCACAAACACCCCATCCATTTCATCCTCAAATACATTACAGGAGTAGGCAATGTTCACTGCAGTCTCTGTAAGAAAGGTAATACAGGTCTCATTTTGACTGGTGTTTATAGATTGGGACAGGGCTGTCACAGAATATAGTTTACATAGGCACTAACAGTGGGCTTACAGCCCACTTGTGTACATTTGCTTTGGGTGCAAAGTGTTTTTCATCAGTCAACAAAAATTATATCCAAACATTGACAGATGAGGGTCTACTTGATACAGATTTTTGAGTAATTTATTAATAACTGGAACCATTCAGGCTTAGCCTTCTCATTTTGGAAAGCAATATGGAGATTCTTCAGAAGAACAGGGATATAACTATATATGGACTCAGCTATCCCACTCCTCAGTATTTATCCAAAAGAACTAAAATCAGGATATTATAGTGAGACAGGTGCATCAATGCACAGCAGCACAATTCACAATAGCCAAGTTATGGAACCAGCCCAGGTGCTTGTCAGTAGATGAATGGATTAAGAAAACTGTATATATATACAGTGGAGTTTTACTCAGCCATAAAGATTGAAATTTTGTTATTTGCCAGTAGATGGATAGAACTGGAGAATATCATGCTAAGTGAAATAAGCCAGATTCAGAAAATCAAGGGTCAAATGCTTTCTCTCATATGTGGAAGCTAGAGGAAAATAAGTAGGGAGAAAAAAGGAAGTGGTGGTGGTGGGGTTTGGATATTGTAAGGATAGAGGGAAGATCAGTGGAATAGGAGACTGAGGGGGAGGGAAGAGGAACAGGAAAGGGGAGGAAATGTGGAATGAATCTGAAAAATTATGTACATGTATAAATATAGCACAGTGAATTTCACCTTTATGCATATCTATGAAGCACCAACTAAAAATAAGTAAGTAAATAAATAAAAGGAAGGCCAACAGGGTAGAGGAAGAGGAATAGGGGGTGGGAGGAGGGGTGGGAAAGAGGAGGCACCAGAGACCAAGATAGAACAAATTAAATTTCATGCATGCATGATTATGTCAAAATGAACCTATTATGTATAACTATAATGCACTAATAATAAAAAGAAATCTTTTAAGCTAAAATCTACTCCCCCACAAAAAAAAAGTGTTCAGGGAAAGGAAAAGATATTTCAAGTAGGGAAACAACCCAAACAGACCTTAGAGTAGGAATTGGTTTGTTTGGAATATATTGAAGATAATGGTTATATTAGGATGCAGATAAGGATGTATAGGTAGCAATGGATTACCAAGAACTTTTGTGGTTTTTTTTGCAGGAATGGGGATTGAACCCAGGGGTACTCTATCACTGAGCCACATGCACAGCCTTTTTAAAATTTTGATACAGGGTCTGCTAAATTGCCTAGGCTGGCCTTGAACTTGCAATCTTCCTGCCTCAGTCTCCCAAGTTACTGGGATTATAGGCATGTGCCCCCCAGGTCCCATTTCAAGTTCTTGAAAACCAGGTTGAATCTGACTTTTATAATGTAGAATCCCTTTAGGTCCCTCAGTAGAGGAGTAACACCCATAAAATTTGTATATTTGAGGAAAATTAAACTGATGATTGAATATAGGCTACCCTGAAATTAGTAAGGGCAAGAGACAGATCAGAAATTTTTGCAGAACAACAGGGGATGAAGGTTGAACTAGGGTGGAGACATAGTCAAGAGAACTTTCAGAAGAATTGGTGGGACATGCTAAGACAATGGATCTTGGAGACAACAGAGAGTGCACAAAGATAGCTTTAAAGTTTTTTAGCCAAGTTACTCTGGAGGAAGAGAAAGGAGGATGGCAAGTTTGAGGCCAGCCTGGGCAATTTAGTGAGATCCTGTCTCAAAAGGGGCTGGAATGTAGCTCAATGGGAGAGCACTTGTCTAGCATGCATGGGGCCTGGGTTCCAATACTGGGTTCAATACTACGAAGAATAAAAAACAAAGTTTTTAGCTTGTAAGTTTCTGGCTGAAACAGGGGTCATGTTTGATTGATTGTCTCTATGTCTTCCTTGAAAAATATAGGATCTGACATAAAGTACATGCTCAGCAAATTGTATACAAAATTAGACATGAAGGTGTCCTGTAAGGACTTCATCTGAGTTACAGGTTTTTGCAAGAAAATTGATAAGAAAAAAGGAAAATGAAGAAGGAAATAAATGGTTAAAGTGAGAGGATTATGCAGGCTAGGAGCTTTCTTTTACCTTGCTTATCACCAGTTAAAACCCATATTTTAATTTTGGCTTTGTTCAGGGTGTTGATTGTGTCAGGTACTCCGTCTTGCAGTTTGTCTTCTATGCCTGTGGCCCCTAATAGCTTCGAACAGAGAGATCAATGAGTGAGGAAGAGAGGGAAAGAGAGAGACAGAGAGACAGATAGCATTTAGTGCTACCCGACAACTGCACTTCAGTGTTCTCTTTAGTGAGCCAGCTCTGTCCTGGCATGAGGATCCTGGTGGCATAACACTCAGCATACTTTGCCTCTCCACATATACAACTTTTCAACCACACATTGAAGTCAAATTTAGAAAATTAGTAATAGGGACCAGAGAGGGAAGAGACTTGCCTGAGTTATACAAGAGGTTATGTGCTACTTCTAAACCATTTGTTTCTCAATGCACCTTCCCTTCTCCTTTGCTTCACTGCACACTTCCTGGCCTCAAATGTGATGAGTCTTGAGGAAGAATCTGTGTATCCTACTCCACTTTTCCCTTCAGCCCTTCAAGGACTTCTGTGTACTTTGCTATTGTAACTACTAGGAATCTCTAAGATTTTTAAGACTTTTTCCCACACTAGATTAAAAGAATCTTGGTCCAACACCTTGCTTTCTCTTTCCAATAACACAACAGTGCTGAGACAGGGATAAGCCTGAGGAACTGACAGATAGGTGAACTACTGAATGATTCTGCTAGGCCTTTATAGAAGGACTGAATGTAGAAGGAGATTAGGGATCTCTACATTTTCCCTTTGGTGTCAGTCATTTCTCTCTATAGCACAGCTGGCTTGTATCAGACTGGTCAAAAACTTCAGGGTCATTCTTAACATTTCTTTTTCTCATCCTCTATAATCCAATCCATCAGCAAAATCTGCTGGCTTCACCTTTAGAAAACATACGTAATTTTACCATTTCTTACCACTTCTACTACTACGGTCTGGTTCAAGCCATCATCGTCTCTCACGTGTACTACTGGCCTCCTTTGGGTCTGTCCCACAGCATAAATCAACACTGCAATCAGACTAATGACTTTAAAAGCTGATATCACTTCTCTGGTTGAACTCTTCCATGGTTCCCCACATTTCACCATGAGTCCTTACATTGGCCTATGATGACTCTCTCCTACTTGTTACACTGCGTGTCCTTTCATTCTCTCCTCCTTACTTACACTGCTCCAGTCACACTGGCTGCCTTGCTGTTGTTCAACTAACAAGTTAGGCCTGCTCCTATGTCAGCATTTTTTTCTCTTGCTATTACTCTGTCTGAAAAGCTCATTTGCAAAGCCAGATTGCTGCTTGTCACCTTATTTTTTTTTCAGGTTTTTAAAATAGCTTTTGTTTTTTAAATAAAAATTATTATGTATATTACAGGAAACAGAAAAACAGAAGCAAAAAGCAAAGTCATCAACTCGCAAGCAGCTCAGCTGCACGTATTCCTCCAGGTTTTGTGTGACTGAGGTCATTGTGTGTATCATGCTTTTCCACACATCATGAATATTCACCAATTCAAAATCCCAAAGCTACATCAGTATTTTTGATAAATAAGAATACACTACTGGGTTGAAGATATAGCTCAGTTGGTAGAGTGCTTACCTTGCAAGCACAAGGTCCTGGGTTCAATCCCCAGCGCCGCAAAAACAAAAACAAACAAAAACAACAACCAGAAAAATCATCTTAAAACAACAACAAAAGAGGTATACACTATACCAATTCAATCTGTTAGGAAAAACTGTAATCCTTTCTTGGGGACAAAAATTTCACTGAAGACTGAAACGGCAGCAGGCCTCTGGATAGACATCTTGGCAGAGTTACAACTAAAACAATGTAGTCCCTTAATGCTCGATTTAAAATGAGACAAAGCAACAGAATGCACCAAGCATATTTCTATGAGGGTTCATTATCAGCAAGAATATTATTAAATATTAGCAAGAATGTATGTCCCCAGTGAATTAAAGTATTCCTATAGTAGTTAGAATATACATACACATCAATGCTCACATCAAAATGCAAACCCTTGAGCACTTGCTCCCATCTCTCCCTGTGTGCTTCCTTCTGCCCATCTGCTGCAGCCTAACAAACAAGTCCTGATATGCACTGCCCAGAGATAAAACAATTCCATGGCTAAGATCCATCTTTTTTTTATCAATTATAACAAAAAAAATTTATAAGTTGGCTAATTCACTAGCTCTACTCTTTATGATACACTGTCACCTCAGGACATTTAGAAAGTTTAGATGTTGTGAAATAAAGGATGAAATCTGTGCACAATAAACACAAGTACTTTACCAAAAATGCATATATAGATCTATGGTTATAATCTAAAACTTTAAAACACTTCCCCTCACACTTCTTCTCCCTCTTCACCACCAGTGACTGAGTTCAGGACTACCCCCAGCTCCAAGAGGTGGATTAACAAAGGTCATTTCCAGAAGATAGATCTTCCTAAAAAACTAACAAAACAATATAAATATATATATATTATATATACATATATATATACACATACATATATATATAATATGTATGTGTGTATATATATACACATATATGTATATATATATATATTATTTTGCTACATCTGAAAAACTCTGGGCATTAAACTTCTTTAGTGCCCAGCAGTGTTAACTAAAATGCACATATAACAATGGCTAGGCAAACTGAACTAATGTAAGGGCCAAGATCACTTCTCTCTGCATACTTTCTCCTACCCCCACTCATGATCCACTAAACCTTCAACATACTCCAAGATACCAAGTTTAACAATTCCATTCCCCTAAATGCCTGCCACCTTCTTCAGGTCTTTAGATCTCCTTTTCACAGTGAAGACTAACTGCCCCGTTTAAAACAGCATCAATAACTCTTTGCCTCCAAAACACACCGCATATGTTGGCACTCTCTTCCTGACTTTATTTTCCCCTGTAGTGCTTTTACCATCTGACATACTATATATGTGGCTTTTTGTCTGTTTTCTCACTGCTACAGGCACAGTATCTGGTATATAGGAGCACTCAATAAATATATCAAATGAATATTTGTGTCCTGATTACTCCATCAATTTGTTCTGAATTATTTAATCTATGCATTAGTCAGATCTTGATTTCCTACAGATTACTTAGTTTTTGTGAGCAACTTTGGGGATAAGAAACACTGCCAAAAGGATTATTAAAAAAAAAATTACAACCAGTGCAATTTTCATTATGGTTCCAAACTCCAGGGCATACTGAACCGGCTTGGATTCCAATACCCAGCCTCCTTGACACAAAACTGTGGGCTTTCCAGTTGAACCTGTCTTTCCTCTCAGAAACAGTTCACACCTGTAGATCCTCTGGATGCTACTCTCAGAACTCTTGCTTAGTTTACTGGCTGCCACACCACCACCATTCTTGTTCCCATTCTGTCCCCAACCTCTTCACACTCACCATCAAGTCTTTCTCGATCTCTTCATAAACAACTGATAATTTAATTTCCCTATCTTTTGCAGACCGACATGCCTCATTGTGCTTCTTGCTCCAGGTGTTGAAGAATTTATCATCCAACTCTCGGTAGGCCACCATGAGGGTGCGAAGGCCTTCGTTGGCAAAATCCTGGAAGATATTTGTGTGTACCAAGTCTAGTCTGGTTAAGGCTGAGTTTAAAAAGTGAAAGACTGACCCCAGAAGCCTCATCTGTCTGCTAGGTAGGATTTCATGGTTGGTACCATGGAGTTAGTGCTTAGTCTAAGCAAAACGCCACTCTTGAACTTTCTTAGCAAAATGTCCCAAATATAGGGCCAGCATAAACTAAAAGATTGAGAATGCTTCTAAGAGGGAAGGTTTTAGCCTTTAGCTATTTACCTAGTGTTAGCTATAATTTACTATGTGATTCTGGGGAAAACCAAGTCTTCTAGGTTTCTTATAAAATTGCAATAATAATTCACCTTCTACAGAGAAGCTAGTGATGACTATGGCATGAAAATGAAGGGAAAGCTGGGTATGGGGCACACACCTGAAATTCCCACAGCTCAGGAGGCCGAGGCAGGAGGAATTTTTTTTTTTTTTGAACCAGGGATTGAACTCAGGGGCACTTGGCTACTAAGCCATGTCCCCAGTCCTATTTTGTATTTTATTTAGAGACAGGGTCTCACTGAGTTGCTTAGGGCCTCACTAAGTTCTGAGGCTGGCTTTGGCGACTCGCGATCCTCCTGCCTCAGCCTCCCAGGTGCTGGGATTACAGGCGTGCGCCACCGTGCCCAGCTAGGAGGATCTTGAGTTCAAAGCCAGCCTCAGCAACTTAGTGAGGCTCTAACTAAGTAACTTATTAAGACCCTGTCTCAAAAAAAAGTTCAAAAAGGGCTAGGGATGTAGCTCAGTGGTTGAGCAACCCCAGGTTTCATCCAAAAAAAAAAAAAAAAAAAAAAAAAAGAAAAAGAAAAAAGGGAATAATAAAGTAAAAAGAAGGAATTTTCATTAAAAAATAATCAAGGGTGTTACTATTCTTTTACAAGCATACATTCATTTTAATTTTTCTATCTTCTTTCCTTCCTCCACCAAACACTCAATGGACATCTTACATAGCACATGCTTATATATTTGTCTACCTCAGTTGATCAGTTACAGCCAGTTGTGTTAATGAGGCCACTTCGATATGTTCTTGGGTGAGTTAGCGTGTTTTTACTCCTTAGCCAGTGTTATATCCTGACTAACCATAGCTAACCATCTTTTAGGAGTATATTTTTGGTCATAAGGAAGGCTGGATGGTAATATGGGTGGTTCAGGACAGAACTAATATCCATCCAAGGGTGGGTTAGAAACAGATTTTATGTAGTGAGAATGCACATGAGCAATAATTTTACATTATTGCCACTATAGTAAACTACAAAATAATTCATGTTGGCATTATAAAAGCAAAGAGAAACATCATTTGCTCTTATTCCATGTGTAATTCCTGAGTGTTTGATGTTAACTGTCAAGTGAAATTAACAAAAAGCAATATATGTAGGGAATGCCAACTCTTAGACTTCTGTCTGTTGGTAGCCTGAGAAGATCTCAGGAGACCTTTTTTTTTTTTTGGTGCTGGGTATTGAACCCAGGGGTGCTTTACCACTGAGCTATATCCCTTGTCCTTTTCATTTTTTCTTTTGAGACAGGGTCTTGTTAAGTTTCTGAGGGTCTCACTATGTTGCTGGGGCTAGCCTTGAACTTGTGATCTTTCCTGTCTTAGCCTCCCAAGTCACTGGAATTACAGGCATGCACCATTGCATTCAGTTCAGGAAACTTCTTAAGAAAGAAGTGATAGTGGCAGAAACTGGTTTTGGATAGTATGAAGGTAAGAGCACTTAACAAGCTTAATAAAACACTGACAGATTCATTAATCCATTTAATAAATAATTTAGCACCATGCTTTAACATTATCTTTTATCCTTACTTATGTCTTTTTCTTTTCTCTTAGTAATGGGGTGAACAAACCAGAGCTTGGGGCCAAATCCTGTCTGCCACCTGTTTTGTGTGACCTGTTTGCTGATCCCTGGCTTAGAAGCTCTGGAGCTGTGCTTCTGCATGAGTGGGTTGTTGGAGCTTGACTTTTGTAGGTTTGGTATCAGTGGATAGTAGAGTATAGTGTAGTCAGGCCTCACTATTTGAGTCTATTAAGGTTGGTAGCAGGAAGCATGTCAAAATATCTAAAGCAGTTTTATGACTCCCTTTGAAGCCAGTCTGGGGGAAACGTTCTCTGAGAAGGTACCCTAACTCATGATCTGGAAGGTTAAAAGATAAGAGATTAATCCATTCAAAAAATACTGTAGCCTCTGGGAACCACTATAAGCTACAAGAGGGGTCTTATGTAGAACACTTCACTGACTTCTTTAAAAAAAAATTTTTTTGTAGTTGTAAATGGAAAGCATGCCTATTTATTTATATTTTTTGTGTGGTGTTGAGGATCAAATACCAGGCCTCATGCATGGTAGGCAAGTGATCTACCACTGAGCCACAACCCCATCCCCTTATTTGTTTGTTTTTATGAGGTGCTAAGGATCAAATCCAGTGCCTCACACATGCTGGGCAAGCGCTCTGCCACTGAGCTACAGCCCCAGCTCCACTGACTTCTTTTTTTTTTTTAATTTAATATATAATTCATATATTATAAAATTTACCCTTTTATAGTATACATTTATTAACTATTATTATTATTATTTGGTACTGGGATTGAACCCAGGGACACTTTACCATGGAGCCACATCTCCAGCCTTTTTTGTTTTTTTGAGACAGGGTCTCACTAAGTTGCTTAGGGCCTTGCTGGTTGCTAGCTTGGCCTTGAACTTGTAATCCTCCTCACTCAGCCTTCCCAGTAACTTGGATTACAGGTGTGCATCACTGGGCCTGGCCATTTCAGTAGCCTTTTTTTTTCTTTTTTTTTTTAAATATTTTTGTAGTTGTTGATGGACCGTTATTTATTTATATGTGGTGCTGAGAATCGAACCCAGTGCCTCACACATGCTAGGCAAGTGCTCTACCACTGAGTCACAACCCCAGCCCCTTCAGTAGCTGAAGTAGTAGTATACTTTTTAAAAAGTATA
Source organism: Glaucomys volans (assembly GCA_020662805.1). Taxonomy (NCBI): domain Eukaryota; kingdom Metazoa; phylum Chordata; class Mammalia; order Rodentia; family Sciuridae; genus Glaucomys; species Glaucomys volans. Next base: position 255,207 of record JAJEJO010003359.1, on the reverse strand, counting down.
TTCACAAAGTTTGTGTAAACATCACCACTATCTCATTCCAGAACATTTTCATCACCCCCAAAAGAAACACATGTCTGTTAGCTGTCATTCCCCTCTTCTTTTCCTCATACCTGCTGGCAACTACTATATTCTTTTCTCTCTCTCTTTTTTTTTTTTTTTTTTGATACTGGGGATTGAACCCAGAGGTCCTCTAACACTGAGCTATACCCCAGCCCTTTTTATTTTATTTTGAGACAGGGTCTCACCAAGTTGCTGAGGCTGGTTTCAAAGTTGCAATCCTCCTTCCTCAGACTCCTGAGTTGCTGGAATAACAGGCATGCACCACCATGCCTAGCTCACTGGCTCACTGATTGGTTTTCTAACTCCAGGTTTGCCTAGTCTGGACATTTCTTCATTTTTTTTTTTTTTTTTTTTTTTTTTGGAACTGGGGATTGAATTCAGGCTCAGGGGCACTTGGTCACTGAGCCACATCCCCAGCCCTATTTTGTATTTTACTTAGAGACAGGGTCTCACTGAGTTGCTTAGCGCCTCGCTTTTGCCGAGGTTGGCTTTGAACTCGTGATCCTCCTGCCTCAGCCTCCCGAGCTGCTGGGATTACAGGCGTACACCACCACGTCCGGCTAGTGGACGTTTCTTATTAATGGATCATAGAATATGTGGTCTTTGGTTTTTCACTTATCACAATGTTTTCAAGTTTCATTTATGTTGTAGCATATATCAGTACTTCATTCTTTTTTATTGCCAAATAATAATATTGCATTGTATAGATATACCATATATTATTTATCATTCATATGTTGATGGACGTTTGTGTTGTTTCAACTTTTTGGTCATTATGAATAATGTTATGAACACTCACGTACAATTTTTTGTGTAGAGGCATATTTTCATTTCTCTTGGAAATATACATAGGCATGGAATTTCTGGGTTATTTAAGTCTATGCTTAACTTTTTTTTTTTGCAGTACTGGGGATTGAACCCAGGGCCTTGTGCTTGTGAGGCAGGCACTCTACCAACTGAGCTATATCCCCAGCCCTATGCTTAACTTTTTGAGGAAGTGTCAGACTGTTTTCCAAAATGGCTATGCCATTTTACTTTTCCATCAGTGATCTATGAGGTTTACAATTTCCCTAAACCCTTGCCAACATTTATGATTGTCTGGTCATCTTTTTTATTTTAGCCATTGTAGTGGGTGGGAAGTGATATTTCATGTTTTTTATTTGCATTTTCCTAATGACTAAAGGTGTTGAACATGTTTTCATATGTTTATTGCCTATTTGTTCTTTGACATCTGGTTATATATATTAATGTAGAGTCATCTTGAAATAACCAAATCAAACAGAATTTTCCTCAATCTATTTGTCTTATTATATATATATATGTGTATATATATATATATATATATATATATATATTTTTTTTTTTTTTTTTTTTTTCCTGAACCACTTTCCATCCTGCCCTTTGTTCTCTCCTTATTCCCCTAATCTTTTGTGTATCCATGCTTAGGGGTAGAGACCCCAGAGGGTATAGATCTGTTTTTTTGTCATGTGCCAGCAGGCTGGAGGCAGTCTCTTTTTGATATATTCCAAATACTAAAGGACAGAAGAAGAAGAAGATAGGGATAGGATAAGGTGCTCTTGGGGATTCTAATCCTGTAGATCACAGAGGGAGGTATCAAATAGCCCCCTCAGAAACGTGTGCCTGGTGCTTTCTGCTCCTGCTCTCATCATGGCTGGAGGATAAGACCTCCCCTATCAGCTGGCCCTCTTCTGAAGCAAATACCAGGTCTGACCGTGGGACCTCCTGAGGTAGGGAATCACTTGACTCAGGAATCACGTGACTCTTCTGATTATTTTAAATGTTCCAATTCTTGTCATGCCTAAAGGGTGCTGTCCCACTCAACTCTTTGACATAGAAGTTGGCAATACAGTCAGTGAGAATCCTGCATTATGAGACAGTTTTCATCTTCTACCAACTAAAGAGACACAGATACTGGTATACACCCACAGAGTGAAATACAGTTCCTGAGCTTCCTCATGCTGAGAGAATTACACTATCCCTTGACCCAGCAATGCCAAGGAAGCTGAGACTGCTTTGTTCTCTGTCTAGCACAGCCTAGCTACATCTCCGTATCACTTGGCTTTTTTCCCCTATAAATTGCAACCACTTCTGTGGGACCTGCAGAAAGGCAGTCTAGCTGCTGCTCCTCAGTTTGATCAAACTGCATAAAATTTATCTTTCCATTGTTTGTCTACTTCTTATGCAGGTGGGTAGCTAAATCTAGCCAGCTGAGATCCAGGCAGGTTCCTTGGCTGCTGGTAATAACAGAAATACACTGAAATGGGGATACATTTGTGGACGTGTATCCAGATGCACGGTGCCTCTCCTGCAGTCCAAACACTTACATCCAAATGTTCCATGGTCACGTTATTAAGGGCTACACAGGAAGGATGAAGCAGTTCACAGATGATGGTGTCTGCTCCTTTGCAGAACAGCATTACCCGGTCTTCCGGAGTCCTCACTAAAGATAAACAAATTAAGCAAAATAACCATTTAAGCCTATTGTTATAAGAACTTATCTGGACCATTGAAGATTGACAGGAGGCTATTCCCCATGACATTTGTTTGTGCTGCCTTTGGAGACTAAGAACTCAATGAGTGGTCATGTAGCATAAATGATGTAGAAAGGGCTGGCGAGAGCGACCCAGGCACTTATGGAAGGAGTTTTCCCATGGGTTCAGTATCACCTGAGGAAGACTCTGATGCAGAATGACATTTGGCTTCTCAATTCCAAGTCCCAGACCAAAGCCCAAGTTAGTAAGGAAAAAGGATGAAAAATGGCCTTCTTTCTCTTCAGTCTGAGGCTAAACTAATTGAGGAAGCAAGACAGTATAAATTTTCCCTACACAATCATCTCTCAGTATCTCAGGGGATTGGATACCCTCACCCTTGAGACCAAAATCCACAGACGCTTGATTCCCTTGTATTGAATGGCATAATGTTTGCATATAATGTACAAATATACTCTATATACTTTATTATCTTTTTGCGGGGAGGTGTACCAGAGATTGAACTCAGGGGCATTTGACCACTAAGCCACATCCCCAGCCCTATTTTGTATTTTATTTAGAGACAGGGTCTCACTGATTGTTTAGTGCCTCGCTGTTGCTGAGGCTGGTTTTGAACTCAAGATCCACCTGCGTCAGCCTTCTGAGCCACTGGGATTACAGGCATGTGCCACCACACCCAGCACCTAAATACTTTAAATCATCTCTAAATCACTTAGGATACCTAATACAATGTAAGAACTATGTAAATAGTTATAATACTAAATTGTTTAGGAAATAGTGACAAGAAAAATATCTGTACATTTTCAGTACAGACAAAACTTTTTTTTTCTTTTTGGTGCTGGGGATAGATTCCCAGGCCTTGTGCATGCTAAAAACACTATGTACCAATGAGCTACACCCCGAGCCCTGATGCAACTTTTTTTTCCAGATATTTAAAATCTATGATTGGTTGAATCTGATGTGGAATCTAAGAGGGCTGACTGTATTATTTGCTTCCATTTCTTTCACCATGTTCTGGCTTTATGATTTATTCTCTGTTCTTATTTGAATTTGAGGGTGCTGACAAGCCACTACTTAGAAACACTAGAGGACTTATTAGTAGCTGGTAGCAAGTTTCCATACATGATTAAGATAAAATTCAAAGGAGATAAGAAAGTGGGAACAACTGTGTGTTTATATTTGAGGCACAGTACCTGTGAGAAGACACTGGAGTGGGAGAACACATTTGTGTATAGATAAAAGAGAAAGTCAATTATGAATATGTATAAAGGACCAAGAAAGGGAGACAGCTGACTAGAAAGGACACCCACCAATGACAGACATCCTCTTGCGTACACTGTTGAAGTCCAAAATAGCCAGCAGCTGATAGACTCTGGTTTTTCCCATTTCGACCACTGTGATAGTCTCAGACGTGCGGGAACGGAACACAAAGCCAAGGTTTCTGGCAGCAGTGACCAGGGCACCTTCATCTGGGGACTGAGCCTGGTATACCAGCTCACCTGACAGGAGAGAAGAGGGCAACTAGAGCCCACAGAGATGAGCTGCTGAAGTCCACCCAGAAGTGACACTATCTTCCAAGTGGCTTAAATAAAGATGGAGCCCAGGAGGGTACATCTTCCCTCAAAACTTCTTCACAAGTCTGGTGCTAAAAGGGCAGGTTGCATAAAACATATCAGTCTCTTTTCCTTTCCAATATTTCAACTCATTTCACAGACCTGAGTTAATATTATACAGGTAAATGATATTTGCAATGCATACAAACAAAACACAGGCATTTCTTTCCAACTTTATGGGTAAAAATGGTTTAGAGAACTTACTAAAAATGAAGTTCCTGGGCCCCACCTAAACTTACTGAATCCACAATCACAGAATTTGGGAGAAGGGCCTAGGAAGTGGAATTTTAAATAAATCTCTTAGTTCATTCTCATGCATGTGGCATAAATTGCTGCATAAGACTGGCCACACGTGGATAAACACTGCTAAATAAAGACTGATGATTTAGTAAGCAATTAAAAAATATATATATGTTACCACCTTTAACTCACCCTGAAAAGTTAAGTGACTCACTCTGTTGAATCAGCTTTCAATCTGACATTAATCAGGATATTTCTAGAAGTCCTTTGTTAGACTATTATCACAACTTGAAGTATCTTTTGGACTATTTCTCTTCTGAAGGTTAGTTTGATTTTTAAAACAGGCATCATCAGAGTCTTATACTTGTGAACAAGGAAGGTAAGGGGATAATTTTAGGTAAGACATAAATATCTACTGGACAGTTGGAGTCAAATATGCTTCAAATAACAGCATTTTGTTGTAATGTAGACACAAAGAAACATGGTAGGGAGGGAACTGACAGGGCCAGGAGATATGAGATTTGGATTTTTATCTCCATCCTTTAGGGTTTTCTTGTTGTTGTTTTTGGTAGTGGGGATTGAACCTAGAGATGTCTTGCCACTAAGCTACATCCCCAGCTCCTTTTATTTCTTATTCTGAGACAAGGTCTCACTAAGTTGCTTAGGGTATTGCTAATTTGCTGAGGCTGGTTTTGAACTTGTGATCCTCCTGCCTCAGTCACTGGGATTACAGGTGTTTGCCACTACACCTGGTTTATCTCTACCCCTCTGAACTAGAGGATTTTAGGCAGGTAACTTAATCTCTCTCTCTCTCTCTTTTTTATAACAATTTCTTAATTTTTTTTTCTTTTTTGTAGTTGTAGATGGGCAGCATGCCTTCTTTTATTTTTATGTGGTGCTGAGCATTGAACCCAGTGCCTCACATGTGCTAGGCAAGCATCTTGCCACTGAGCCAAAACCCCAGCTCACAATCTCTTTCAACTTCAGGTTCCTTCTCAGTAAAATTGGGACTATTGTTTTTCTGTTCTGCCTTCCTCAGAGGGTATTGTAAAGATTATAGAAGATAAATGAAAACTATTTATAAAACTGTAAAGTGACATATAAATATAGGGTATTATTATTGGTAATATTAAAAGTATTGACTTTAAAGAACACTATTCATTTTGTTGTGTACATTCTGTCTCTCATACTGGAGACTGAACTCACGGATACTTTAACACTGAGCCACATCCACACCCCTTTTTTGAGACAGGGTCTTGCTAAGTTGCTGAGGGTCTCACTAAGTTGCTGAGGCTGGCCTCAACCTGGGATCCTCCTGCCTCAGCCTCCCAAGTTACTGGGATTATAGGTGTGCACCACCATACCCAACTACATTTTTTTGTTGGTAAGAAAAGAAATCTCTTAATTTATAATCTGTCATTTTTCGTTCATTGTTTTTGAAAAGGTTTGGATAAATTAATGGATGACTTTGCTACAGTTGGTTACTGAAGAAACTAAGACAAACTAGTTGTGGTAGTACATACCTGCAATCCCAGCTACTGGTTAGGCTAAGGCAGAATGATCACAAGTTCAAGGCCAGCTTGGGCAACAATATAGCAAGACCCTGTCTCAAGAACAACAGCCAAAAAAAAAAAAAAAAAAAGAAAGAAAGAAAAAGAAAGAAACTAAGAGGACAACTCAACTCATTATTTAGAAGGTCTTGTCAGAGATAGTGGGACTACTCTTGGGGACTATGTGACAATATCACAGGGCCTTAAGATCAGAAGTTCCCTAAATGGCATGAAATGTGAACCCTATTCAATGACTGAATCTTTCTTTAAACCAAGAGGTATCCAGCTGAGCATGGTGGCACATGCCTGTAATCCCAGCAGTTCGGGAGGCTGAGGCAGGAAGATCACAAGTTCAAGACCAGGTGCAGCAATTTAGTAAGACCCTGTCTCAAAATAAAAGCCAAAAAGGGCTGGGAATGTGACTGAGTGGTTAAGCACTGCTGGGTTTAATCCCTGGTATCAAAGAAACAAACAAAAGTCCCTAAAAACCAAGAGGTGGTTTCCTATTTGAGTATCTCCCATTTGTAAGCGTGGTTCAGCACTTGTCTTAACTATTCCATTGCAGGACAGTGCTCCCTGTCCTGTTTGAAGGCTCTTTTTTAGATCAAGCCATTACAAATCATATCAAACCACCTCAGCTCCAACCCACCTATGCTATGACACATTCTCAGTCCATGAAGCCTCAGGCCTCCCTCACCTTCTACCTTCTCTTGTGACATCACGGTATGACATAATGAGAGGGAGAGGAGAAACAAATGAACCCAGTGATCTTCTTTTCTCACTGCTTCTGCCAAATGCTGGTCATAAAATGAAGAGGTAGGACTGGCCAGCTTGTTGTAGAAGTCACTTTCTTCTTTCTGGAACATATAAGCCAGAACAAGCTGTCAATGGCTTGATATTTTATAGGTTAATTTGGGGGCAGTTTCTGGAATATGATGAGAACTCTTAAGAAGATGAGAAGGGAAAAGCAAGAAAACACTGTTCTGGTTTCTTAGGTACTTACAGCTCTCACCTGGACCATCCAGTCGTGTGGGTGGGCCACCGAGATCCTTCCCACAGAAGACAAGCTGAGCACTACCTGGTAGACCCTTCTTTTTTTATTTGTTGTTTTTTAGATATACATGACAATAGAATACATTTTGACATATTATACGTATATGGAGTACAACCCATTCCAATTAGGATCTCATTCTTGTGGTTGTACATAATGTAGTGTTACACTGGTCGTGTATTCATTTATGAGCAAAGGAAAGTTATATCCAATTCATTCTGTCTTTCCTATTTCCATTCCCCCACTTCCCTTCATTCCCCTTTGTCTAATCTATTGAACTTCTTTTTAAAAAAATTTTTTTTTAGTTGTAGATGGACACAACAATTCTTATTTATTTTTATGTGGTGCTGAGGATCAAACCCAGTGCCTCACATGTGCTAGGTGAGAGCTCTACCACTGAGCTACAACCCCAGCCCTTCAATGAACTTCTATTCCAACACTCCCGACCCTCCCTTGTTGTGGGTTAACATTTACATATCAAAGAGAACATTCAGCCTTTGTTTTCTTTGAGACTGGCTTATTTCACTTAGTATGATAGTCTCCAGCTCCATCCATTTGCCAGCAAATGCCATAATTTCATTCTTCTTCATGGCTGAGTAATATTCCATTGGTATATATATCACATTTTCTTTATCTGTTCATCTGCTGAAGGATAGAACCAACATAGGTTGGTTCCCTAGCTTGGCTATTGTGAATTGAACTGCTATAAACATTGATGTGGCTGCATCAATGTAGTATGCTGATTTTAAGTTCTTTGGGAATAGACTGAGGAGTGTGACAACTGGGTCAAATGGTGGTTCCATTCCAAGTTTTCTAAGAAATCTCTATACTGCTTTCCAGAGTGGTTGCACCTATTTGCAGTCCCACCAGCAATGTAGGAAGTGAACATTTTCCCCCACATCCTCACCAGTGCCATTCTGACTGGAGTGAGATGAAATCTCAATGTAGTAATGGAGTTTTAATTTGCATTTCTCTAATTGCTAGAGATGTTGAACATTTTTTCATATATTTGTTGACCATTTGTGTTTCTTCTTCTGTGAGGTGCCTATTCAGTTTCTTTGTCCATTTATTGATTGGGTTATTTGTTTTTTTTTTGGTGTTGAGTTCCATGTATATCCTGGAGATTAATGCTCTATTTGAGGTGCAGGTAGCAAAGATTTTTTCCCATTCTGTAGTCTCTCTCTTCACATTTTTGATGGTTTCCTTTATTGTGAAGAAACTTTTTAGTTTGATGCAATCACATTTATTGATTGTTGATTTTACTTTTTGTGCTTTAGGAGTTTTGAGGAAGTTGGTCCCTGAGCCAACATGATGGAGAAGTTGGGGCTACATTTCTTCTAGTAGGCACACCGTCTCTGGTCTAATGCGTAGGTCCTTGATCCACTTTGAGTTGATTTTTGTGCAGGGTGACAGATAGGGGTTAAATTCATTCTGCTACATATGGATTTCCAGTTTTCCCAGCACCATTTGTTGAATAGGCTGTTTTCTCCAATGTATGTTTATGGCGCCTTTATCTTGGATAATTGTATTTATGTGGGTTTGTCTCTGTGTCTTCTATTCTATACCATTGGTCTATGTGTCTGTTTTTATGCCAGTTTTTGTCATTGTAGCTCTGTAGTATGATTTAAAGTCAGGTATTGTGATGCCTCTAGTATTGCTGTTTTGACTTAAAATCATTTTGGATATTCTGGTCTAAAATTAATTTCTTCTGAATTAATTTCTTCTGAATTAATTTCTTCTGAATTAATTTTAGGTCAATTTTTTTCTAATTCTGTTAAGAATGTCATTGGTATTTTGATGGGGACTGCATTGAATCTGTGTATTGCTTTTGGAAGTATGGCCATTTTGACAATATTAATTCTGCCTATCCAAGAACATGGGTTCTGTAGTTTTTATTATAGAGGTCCTTCATCTCTTTTGTTAGATTGATTCCCAAATATTTTACTTTTGTTGAGGCTATTGTGAATGGGGTAGTTCCTAATTTTTCTTTCAGCTGATTCATCATTGGTGTATAGGAACACAATTATTTAAGGGTGTTAACTTTATGTCCTGCTACTTTGCTGAATTAGTAGTACTCATTAGTATTTATGAGTTCAAGAATCTTTCTAGTGGACTTTTTGAGTCTTCTAAATATAGAATCATGTCATTGGCAAATAGGGATAGTTTGAGCTTTTCTTTTCCTATTCATATCCATTTAATTTCTTTCTTTTGTCTAATTGCTCTGGCTAGAGTTTCAAGGATGATGTTGAATAGAAGTGGTGAAAGAGGGCATCCCTGTCTTGTTCCAGATCTTAGAAGGAATGCTTTCAATTTTTCTCCATTTAGAATGATATTTGCTGTGAATTTAGCACATATAGCTTTTACAATGTTGAGGCATATTCCTATTAACCTTAGGTTTTCTAATGTTTTCAGCATTAATGGATGCCGAATTTTATCAAACACTTTTTCTGCATCTACTGAGATAATCATATGATTCTTTTTTTTTTTTTTTTTTTTTTTTTGGTACTGGGGATTGAACTCAGGGGCACAATACCACTGAGCCACATCCCCAGCCCTATTTTGTATTTTATTTAGAGACAGGGTCTCACTGAGTTGCTTAGGGCCTTGCTAAGTTGCTGAGGCTGGCTTTGAACTTGCGATCCTCCTGCCTCAGCCTTCCAAGTGCTGGGATTACTGGTGTGCGCCACCACGCCTGGCACCTTGGCTCCTTTAGACATTGACTTTCATTTTCCATTTCAGTTAGGCTGCTTGTAGTCACCTTGAATAAACATTGACCCTGAGACTTTCTTATCCCCACCCCAGAGTTTGATGTTATGAACATGTTTCTCCAGTCCATATTAGAATCTCAAGAATCTTTCTCCAGTTCTTGGGGTAGGAATGTAGAACACTTGCCTAGCATGTGCAAGGCTCTGGGTTCAATCCCTACAAATAAACAAACAAAAAACCAACCAAACAAACAAACAAACAAAAACTTTGTCTAGTTCTTGATAGTTGTTACACTACCAGGGTTTGACCCTAACATTCAAGTACAGACACAAGTGTCCTGTTTGGTGCTATGTTGGGGAAAGGGAAGTCTACAGTGTATTATACTGGCTTTTTTCTATATCTCATCTAGAGGGAATTTTGTGGTAAGAAGTAAGGTCAGGTCAACTAAGCCCTCAATTTGGCCAACCACAGAAGTTCAGTAATTTAAGACATCCCCTGAGCCTTTTCTAGAATTGGGCTTTTCAGTTGGCACATTCTTTGGAACTAGAGGCTGGTTAGTATCAGAGAGAAGACTGGAAAGGAAAGCAAGAGTCAGATACTGCATTGCCATCTTATTCACAACATGGTGTCACAGCAATTTTCCACTGGAGGTGACAAAATCAGTTTTGAGTCAAAGAAAGTTCTCTGGTGTTGATAAGGAGAATAAATTGGAACTAGCAAGATGAGAAGCAGAGAGACCAGTTAGTCAATGATTCATAAGAGACAATAAATATTAATTTAAGATGACGGATTTCAAAGAACAGAGCTAGAATTGACAGGACATGGATAAGGAGTGAAAGAGGGGAAGAGTTAAGAATAATTTTATATTTCCCAGGTGGGTTTCTGCATAGACAGTGAGACCCTTTCATGGAGAAAGAACATTCAGCAGAAGGCTTCTGACAGTAAATTGGAGATACCAGAAAGATATGCAGATAGTAATGAAAGCAGCTGTTGTATATATAGTTTTGAAGCTCAGGAAAGAGATGAGTTAGTTTCTGATCTCCCTTTCTATATAAATAATGTGTGAGGACACATGTTCTGGCTAGGTACAAGACTTAAGGCTCACAGGTATGATGCAGCAAAATGTAAGAGCTAGCATTCGTGGATAACTCTGCAGTGTAAAGCAGAACAATCAGTTAAACAAGGCAGAAAGACAAATACAGGCATCAAAACAGGATGGAAACTGGCTCAGTGGTTAAATGAGAGGAAGTAAATTCAGAATGAATGAGATAAGAGGAAATAAATTTAGAATTAAGGACAGATGATGGCAATTGAGGAAATTTGGAGCTGTTGTGACATAGCTATAAGACAGGTTTTTTTGTTTGTTTGTTTGTTTGTTTTTGTGGTGCTGGGGATTAAACCCAGGGCTTTGTGCTTGCGAGGCAAGCATTCTACCAACTGAGCTATATCCCCAGCCCTATAAGATGGTTTTTATAAGATGTCTTTGGACTTGGCCATGGATGTGAAGGAACTATCAAGGATTTCTGAGATATGGATTTAGAGGTCATCAGTGGGTAAGATAGTTAATTAAGGACATGTGAATATATGAGATTATCTGGGTAGACAGTCTTGCTAAATTGCAAGGGTGACTTTGAACTTGCAATCTTCCTGCCTTAGCTTCTCAAGCTGCTAGGATTATAGGCACTGTAATCTGTGCCACTGTGCCTGGCTCAGAAAAGGATATTTAGCTGGTAGTTTGGATTTTTCTTAGTAAAAGTACAAGGTGATATCATCTGCTGCATAGTGGGACACCTGGTGAATATGGCAGAGGGCCCAAGATTAGTGAATGTTTGGAGAATAAAGTATGAAGTTGCTTACAAACAAGTAAAAGTTTGAAAGTGGCACTGGGGACCCAGAAGAGTCTCTGAATTAGTAATTTTTTTTTTGTTATCTCCAAAACACTGCATGGCACACTGAAATTAGGAACAGAGATAGGGTAGATGGTTTGATTAATTCAAGGTCCAGATTTGTTAGATGAAGAAAAAGAAAAAGAAGGAAAGTGGGGGGAGGAAGGGAGGGAGGGAAAGAGAAGAAAAGAGAAAAGAAGAGAAGGAGGACTTGCAAGGTATTAGGATTCTTACAATCCTAGGTTATAGACCAGAAAGATAGAAAAATATGTAAAGTTACAGGGAATTGATGGTCTAGAGAGTTGAGGTTTTGTAAATCTTCAGAAAATAGGAGAGCAAGTCTTTTCTCTCAGTACTAGGAGCCAAGTACTGAGAAAAATGGAGGAATAATGTTTATAGTCAGAGATCACAACAAGGAAGTTTAGTTTCAAAGTGGTGCAATTCTGGATGATGACATGGCAAAGAGTGGTATAGATTTTTTCTTTCAGTCCAAGAGGTCATCTGAAAGACTCTTTAACATACCTGAAAGAGTCTACAATGATAGATCATTCATAAAGATGCCAATACCACCAAAATGATGGTAGTGATTGGTGGAGAGGGAACATATGAACTGTTTCAAAGTCTTCAGTGATGAAGTGAAGAAGCCAGAAGATTCATAGATGTTAACAATAAGAAGAGTTAAGGGTGAATATAGCCAGAGGTCATACGTATCATAAGAAGAAGACAGATGAAAAAAATTAATGCTTTAAAATTGGAACAGGATAATAAGGACAATATCTTTGGGATTACAGCATGCAGAGTATCAAAGAAATGGAGGAAAAGGGATATATTCTCAGTGAAAGTCATATTTTAATTAAGAGAGGGAGGAGAGGGCATTTTTATGAAGAGATTGAACCAACAGGTAAGTTTGTTTATAAGAGAACAGATTCCAGTGATCTAGTAGAAAGTGTTCTATGGTTAATCAGTAGTGGAAGGAAGAAGAAAGGGAAAGAAACTCCAAGGAGGATTTACTCCCCAGAAAGTGTAACTTTGTTTACACAGTCAATCAGGAAAGCTCCTGGAAAACTATGACAAAAAAATGATTTCCCTTCCCCTTCCCAATCTCTTTGAATGGATGAGTGAGATGGACATTGAGAGTGGAGTCAGCTGTATGTAAGTCAAATGGTTAAGGTTTGGAATTGGTTCTCTAGCAGACAGGATACAGTGAGAAGTAACCTGGAAGCAAGGGAGGAAGCCCTATGAAGGAATGCTTAAAATCAACCCATAAACAAAAGTTGCAGTCTAATGCTGGAGAAAACAGTAAAAATGAACAGCTAGAGATAGGAAGAGTGCATAAGAAATTATTTTTATAATTATGTGGGTAAGGATTGTTGGGTGTGTCATAAATCCTACAGTGATATAGGAAAAAAGATTGATAGATGTGATTATAGAAGTTTAAAACTTCTACACAGAAAAAAATTATTAAAAAAAACCAAACACCAAAATACAAAATAGAAAAAGTGAAGATTTGTTATTTTTCCTATATGAAGAACACTTTTGAATAAGAAAAAAAAGGACAAAGCAAGAATAAGTAGGTGATCATGAGATTGGTAAGGGGAAAGAAAATAAGCATGTAAGAATAATTCAACCTACTTAGAAACCAAAGCAAGGTAAATAATGCAATATCGAGGAACAGTGGGAGGGAATAGGTTGGTCAATGGGGACTAAGTTATAGGTGGGTAGGAACAAGAAGTTGTGGTGTGCTACCACATAGGAGGGTGACTATAAACAACAATAATGTACTCTATTTTAAAAAACTAGAAAAAAGAATTTTTAATATTTTTACCAGAAAGAAACAATAAATATTTGAGTAGGAATGTTTACCCTGATGTGAATATTACAGTTTATATAGATGTGTATATACATACATAAGAACATCACATGGTACTCCATAAATAAGTATACTTTTAATGTTTTTATTTATAGTTAAAAATAAATTTCAAAATGAGATATTATTTTTGCCAATTAAATTTCCACAGATTAAAAAACTGTTATGACCCAGTACTAACAAGAATATGGGGGAAAAAGAATTATCATATATTTCTGGTGGATATATCATGTGATACAAATTGGTCTGGAGGGCAATATAACAAAATTAAATGTATTAAAAATATGGCTATCCTTTGACCAATCAATTTCACTTCTGGGACTTTATTCTAAGAAAGCAGAAAACTATGTAATAATGTATGTACTAGGATGCTTACCAAAATTCTATTGTAATAGCAAAATGGAAAAAAATAGGGATTGGTTAAATTAAAGTATACCAATACAACTGGATACTTACTACACACCCATTAAAAACCTGCATCTGGAGGCTGAGGTTGTGGCTCAGTGGTAGAGCACTAGCCTAGCATGCGTGAGGTAATGGGTTTGATTCTCAGCACCACATATAAATAAAAAATAAATAAAAAATAAAAATAAACACCTATCAACAACTAAAAAATATTTTAAAAAACCTCTGCATCTGCTGAGATTGAAAGATGACCATAATATAGTATCAGGTGAACAAAAGGAAGTTGAAAATAGCATTCTTTCTATCTATTTATCTATCTATCTATCTATCTATCTATCTATATATCTATATATATATATCTATATAAACTTAAATATATATATATATATATATATATATATATATATATATATATATGAAAAACATTTGTCAGGAAAACCCCACAAATTTTACATTGGTCACCAAAATTGGATTGAGTAGTGTTAACTTTCTTCTTCACATATTTCTATATTATTTGAAATTCTACAATGAGCACAGATTCTTTTTTTAAAGAGGAAAAAACAATATAGCTATTTTCATTAAAACCCCCAAATACCCTCAAATAAACATGAACCATTTATATAAGGAATTCTGATATTTTGAGGCTAGTATAAGCTTTAATATTTTGAGGACTAAGTCCCCTTTGTATTAGAGATGCTTCCACGTAGCACAATCACACCCAGCTCCCGTGTGTGTGTTTCCCAGAAAGCTATAATCACTCACCTCAGAACTTGGCACTCTCAGTCCTTCCTTGTTACAGGAATTACCTATTGGTAAACAAACAGAGCAGAAACTTGGCAAGGGGTTTAAAGGAGGGTTTAATTTTAATTGTGGTAAAATACATATAACATAAAAGCTGCCATATGAACTATAAAATTCATTGACATTAACTACATTCACAATGTTGCACAACTATCACCACTGTATATTTTCAATACTTTTTAAGTGCTCCAAACAGAAACTTCCTAATCCTCTCCATCCCAGTCTCTAGTAACCTCTATTCTACTTTCTATTTCTATAAATTTTCCAATTCTCTGTATTTCACAGAAGTAGAACTCTGCAATATTTGTCTTTTATGTCTGGATTCTCACTTTGCATAATGTTTTCAAGGTATATCTATGTTGTATCATGTATCAAACTTCATTAATTTTTATGGATGAAATAATATTCCATTGAATTTATATACTTTAAAAAAATCCATTCATCTATTGATGGCCATGAGTTATTTTCACCTTTGGACCATTGAAAATAATGTTGCAAATGAGTATTTGCATGTATCTGTTTGAGTTCTTGTTTCAGTTTTGGGGGAATACCTAGCAATGGAATTGCTGGATCATAATGGTAATTTAAAGGAGGGTTTAAAAAACTTATTTCTTCTTATTTTTCATCCTAGGCTTATAGTCAAGCTGCCGCAAATCCCCTAACCCTCAAAGGGTAAGCTCCTTTCCTTAATGACAAGAAGTCCTAAGGTTGGGCCCCACCCAGCTCTTCTCCCTTAAGTGAGGCTAAGGTGAGGCTAAGGTGAGGCTAAAGGTGAGGCTAGAGGTTAGTCATTGTATCTGTGAGAGACTTCCAAACTTAGGAAGCATGCCCCCCACCATCAGAAGTTAACTAGAAGAGATGTAGAATTAATTCCAGATTGTTTAGGATTCATGACCAATGGATGAATGGAGGACATCCTGATCCTAAGCACAGAAATGATCCTTTCAACCTTACCCAGTGCAGTTAGATCTTGGAATGAGCCAGAGAATTATCATCCTCACCCAAATCAACTCATCAAAAAATTAGCCTTCAGAGTTTATACATATGAAAGCCCTTTTTAAAATGGTAATAGAAAAATTAATATTAGAGTGCTCTTTTTTAAAGAAAAATTTTTAAATTTTTTTATTGAGGTGAAATTCACATAACATATAATGAATTGCTTTAAAGTACGATTTAGGGGCATTTGGTGCATTCACAATGTTGTGTAGCTACCATTTCAAAACTTTTTCATCACTCCAGAAGAATATCCCACATGCTCTAACTTTTCAGGTGTGATTACCCTCTTCTACTAGCTAGGGCAGCAGGCATGAATGTTCACACATGAGGATTTAACTCTATCACAAAAAACAAGGTTATGCTTAAGGCATATGATAAATGAAGGACTAGCCATGGGAGACATTGATCAAACTGAACACCCTGTGATGGCTTCTTTCAATACTATTTGTAGGGTGTTTTGTTGTCGTTGTCGTTGTTGTTGTTCTTTCAAATATACATGACAGTAGAGTGTATTTTGACATATTATCCAACTAGAAAAAGTATAACTTGTTCCAATTAGGATCTCATTATTGTGGTGGTATATGATGTAGAATTACATTGGTTGTGTATTCATATACAAGGATAGGAAAGATAGGTGCGATTCATTCTTCTGTCTTTTCTATTCCCATTCCCCCTCCCTTCCCTTCATTCCCCTTTGTCTGTCTGTTGATCTAAAGGGGAATCAGGATTAGAGGCTTCAGTAGTATACTGTTTTATCTAATTTATTTTATTTATGCCTAATTTTTTAAATTGACAAGTATTTACATATATTTATGGATATAGTGGGATGTTTTCATATATTTAGACACTGTGAAATGATTATGTCAAATTAATTAACACTTCACATATTTTCCTTTTTTGTAATAATATTTGAAATATATCCTTTTAGCAATTTTGAAATATACAATACACTATTGCTAATTATGGTCACTGTGCTCTGCAATAGATCTCATAAATTTATTCTTCCTGTCTCACTGAAAATTTGTAGCCATTAACCAACATCCATCTGGTTTAACAGTCAATGAAATGAGTATATTGTTTTCCCTCAGTACATTGTGAACTCCTTGAGGCTGTACAGAGACTAAGTCTTGCACATGTTGGTATTCTCAATGTCTAACACAATGGGGTCTATCTACAAGGTACTAAATTAGCACTTTTTGGTTGGAACTGAATGGGCTTGGGTATTCTTTGCTTAGTGAATAGAAATCCTTGTGAGAATAATACGTAAATGTGAATTTCAGAGACTCATAGATTCAGAGCTAGTTTATTCCCCTTCCCCATAGGAGGAGAACATGGCACATTTTTTTGATAATAGTTTTACATGATAAAGGCACTCTCAGATCAAAAACCCAAAGACCCTGTTTGACCCTGTTAGGTTTGAGGAAGTATGGACAGTCATGTAGAGATATGCTGAGACAAAAAGGATCTGAACTAATGGCAATAGATTAAGTAGGGAAACCCAGCAAAGTCTGTCTGCTCAGATTCTTCCTGGCTTCTCAGTTGTGGCCTTTCTTCCTCCTGGGTGTAGGATAAGATCCCTCTGGAATGAGGGTCTTAATTTCTTTACGGTCAGGAGAGCTAGTTTACTCTTAAACTAGCAAAGCAGAATTTTTCTAGGACTCAGGAAAGCAGGAAGGCATACATACCATAGACCTTCCCATTGATAGAACACTTGCTGAAAACCATGATGTTCTGAGTCAACGTCCCTGTTTTATCAGAGAACACATATTTGACCTGACCAAGCTCCTCATTTAAGGTGGTAGTGCGAGCCTGTGCTGGGGTGTTCTTTGGTTCATAAAACATCTTCCGATCCCAGTTAATATAAAAACTGTTGCCCAGTCTTATTATTTCAACACTAAGGAAAAAGCAAGAAAAGAAAGGTCTTGGTCAGAGCATGACAAACATATTCATTGTCTTGTTTCCTTTTTACTGGTCTTCTTGACCATTACCGTGAAAGGCTTTGTCACCTGGATCCATATATACCTGATTAACTTGCCTGAGTCACACTCCCCTTTCACTTTTTCCTAAAATGCATCCAGGAAAAGTCACAATTTCTGGAACATTAGTTAACTTATAAAAGGCTATGTTGACCTAATTAAAGGATTAATTCTGCTGTCTGTGGGGAAGAGACAGAACCCTGTCATACTCAGAGTTTCTTTGTTTCAGAAGAAGTGAAGAAGCTGTGAAAATCAGAAATGCCTCATGGGCTGACCTGATAAATTTCTAGGCAGAGTCAGCCTGCCTGTGGTGTTCCTTGCCCCTAATGGCCTCTCTGTTAATATCAGTTTCCACGTTGCCTTTGTCACATTCCTCTTTTGCAAATAACATGCATTTTAGATACTTTATGGGCAATACAGCATTTTCATTTTAAAACTGTGAAGACTTTTAAGGGACCACCTTCCTGTCATCATTCATACTTAATGTGTGTTAAACTGATTTATTAGTAACCCCTGCCTGAAACAGTAGCATTGAGACACCTGAGTTTTTTCCTTTGAGCTGAAGAAAGGGGTGCTCAACTTCTCACGGTAACTCTTTATTGATGATCCTCAGGCTTGGAATTACTCCTTGTCCAGGCTTTTACCAGCCACATCACAGTTGGTCTAAATCCAAACATTTAATCACATTCTTTCTTTCCTTAGAAATATCTTGACTGGTTCTTTACTGCTTTTAGGACAAAATTCAAACTCGTTGACCTGGAATTTAAGGCTCTCTGGATCTGACTTGAAATTACCACTCAATACCTTAGTTTAGCTTTTAAAAACCTCCGCACCTTTGTACATGCTGAACTTTCTGCTTGCAATGTTCTTTCTGTTTTTTCAAATATCAGTTTGATTATTACCTTTTCTGAAAATCTTAACCTCTCCAGGTAAAATTAGTCTATTCCTTCTCAAGGCTCCTATAGCACTTATATATTTCAGCTCTATCTTTTTTTTTATATATTATACCATATTTATTTATTTATTTATATGTGTGTTTCCATAGCTACACTACAAGCTTTTCTGGAGAAGGGGATGCCTCCTTATTCATGTTTCTAGCTCTAGCACTTAGTATATTGCTTGGCACATAGTAGGTGTGCAATAAATATTAAATAAGGCAATGCTTTTGGGGGTTGGGATGCCATACTGAAGGCTTTAGGAAACGTGGAAAGGAGGACACTAAAACACATTTGGATCTGTGTATGTGCAAGGGAATGCTTAGCCCAGAAAAGGAATACCAAAGTATGGTGAAGACTTATTTCACCCATTTCAAATTTTTGTCCAGGTGCTTATGAAATAGGGGAGGAAACACCCTTCCTCTTCTTCAACTTTTAGGGACTGAACTTAGGTCATAACCACATCCAACTACCATTTGCCATCTTGTTTCTGTGGGAACATGCACTCTGAGTTCTGACTAAGTGATTGACTTATGAATGAACATTTAGAACTTATCTCATTGGTAAGTAGATGCTGCCTGGCCTGGTTTGAGCATCGCCAAATTTGTATCTTTTTTCAAATTGTTTCATGTGTTTGTATGTCTTTTTTAGTCACTCACAGCTTATTTGAGGGCAGGGGTGATTTTCTTTTTGTACAGACCATGTAGTATCTAGCACAGTATTCTGAACATGGAAGGCATTTACATACTCTATATATTCCTTAGAGTGTTTTGCATACCATGCCTGAGGAAAGTAAAGAGCAAAACAGCATACAGTATATGCATTCTATAAGTTCATGCTCTAGTTGGAGAGTTAAGCAGGAAGTATGAAGTCAACCCCTTTACCTATAACCCCAAATGATCAAAGATACATACCTGACATAGAGAGAAATGGGCACCATGGTGTTGAGAATAATGAAGTAGGCCCAGAAAGTGAGGATGGCAGAGATAACTGATGAAGAGGAATAACTTTCCCGTGGAAGAAAAAGCTGGAAGTGGTAGCCTTTCCTGTTCTCCCAAATGCCATGACCAATTGCTAGGATAAAACACATGATGCCTAAAAACAGGAAAATCTATATAAAAGAAAATAAAATGAGAAGATGAATTAAATGGACATTTCATCCAAGGTATATGCTGCTTCAGAGCCTTATCTTTCAGTAAAATGTCTCTTTCTTTGTAGGACAGGAAAGCCCTATAGTTCACAGGCCCCAGGCATTAATACTCAGGAAAGAAAAGAGAGCCCAGCAGGAACCATTCTTGGGATTTTGAAACTAAAATATATTAAGTACTAATTAAGTGCTAGTAACTGTGATGACTACTTTACATGCTATTTAATTTAATATTTATAATAATCCCTTTTAATAACTGATGAGGAACTTGATACTGAGAAAATATCAAGGGAAAATATTCTGCCTAAAGTTTATTATCTAATGAGTAGGAGAAACAGGTTCCAACCATTTCTAAAACCCAAGCTCCTAATTCCTCCATTATTGAAGTGAGGTGCTACTTTAACAAAAGTCAAAAATGGGTGGCACTGGCTTAGCAGGTGGTGAGAAACTGATAGAAAAGATTGAAAGACAGAAATCATGTGTAAACAGTGAATAATTTGGTAAAACTGGAAGGTAAGATCATGTGCCTACTGCACTTTCAGTTCCAAAGGAAGTGGTTAGAAAGAATTAGAGTATCAGTGTGTTGCCTACTGCTGTTGCCTTTGCAAATATTGAAAGAAAAAAATGAACCAAGGAAAGAATTGACCAATTTATGATTAAAAATGAAATGTGATACAGAGTACAGAAAGGACTATGACAGAAAGTACAAAGGACTATGACTTTGAGACAACAAACAGGAAGAGATAAGACTGGAACGTTAAGCAAATAAGACCCAATAGTTCTTTTCAACTGAATAAAGTGAATGACTCAGGCTTGAGGCAAAATTTGCATTGGAGATGATACCTTCTTACTCATGACTCTTATTCTAGATAGCCTCAACTTTCTTACCATTCAGTGGAGAGAGAACATGAAAGGGCAAGAAAGAACAGCAATAGGATGAATTTAGAACTACATCTAGTAAAGAATTTGCCTGGGTTGGTAACTGCATGTGGAACTAATTGGAAGCAAACAGATGAGAAGCCTGGTAGGTTTTGGAGGGTGGTTTTATTGACCATGAACCTGGTCTTAAAAGTCTGTGACTAATGCAGGGCATGGTGGTGCATGCCTGTAATCCCAGTGGCTTGGGAGGTTGAGGCAGGAGGATCATGAGTAACAAAAAAAGCCAGTACCAAAAAAAAAAAAAAAAGTCTGTGATTATTTGGAAACCTTAAAATAGGTTGTGAAAACTGAAATCCCCAAGGAGAATAGACTCCCTAACATCCACTTCAGAGTAGGCCAGGAAGGATAAAGAATGGGGAAGACTTCCCAGGGGCAAAGGCAGGAGTCACTGAGAACAATAAATTCCTCCCTTGCCACCAGAAAAAGAGGAGCCACATTTAAATCTGATGGTTTCTGATTGGTGAAGCAAGCTACCTTCTCCCACAGAAACCTGAGCAAGAAATAAATCTTTATAATGTTGTCACTGAGATATTGAGGCTTTTTGTTACATCACTTATCTTACTTTGACTAATACAATTATATTACCTATAGTTCCAGATTAACTCAATGCCTTGCTCTTCACTAGAGTTTGCCACCAGAACACACTTATTGAGAAAACCACCACGAAATTCAAGCCAAAATGGGAAAGGAAAAGGCTCATGTCAACATCACTGTCATGGGACACAGATTCAGGCAAATCTACCAGCACTGGCCTTCTGATCTACAAGTCTGGTGGAATCAACAAAGAAACCAAAACATTTAAAAATTTGAAAAAGAAACTGCTCAGATGGGAAAGACTCCTCCAAGTACACCAGAGTCTTGAATAAACTGAAAGCTGAACATGAGAGTGGTATCACCATGGAGATCTCCTTGTGGAAATTTGAGACCAGCTAAATATTACGTGACCATCACTGATGCCCCAGGACACAGAGACTTTATCGGAAACATGATCTCAGCCACGTCTCAGACTGATTGTGCTGTCCTGATTGTTGTTCCTGGTGTTGGGGAATTTGAAGCTGGTTATCTTCAAGAATGGACATACCCATTAGCATGCCCTTTTCACTTACACTGGGTGTGAAACAATTAATTATTCGTGTTAACAAAACAGATTCCACTGAGCCACCCTCCATCCAGAAGAGAAATGAAGAAATTGTTAAGGAAGTCAGCACATACTTAAGAAAATTGCCCACAATACTGACACATTAGCATCTGTACCAATTTCTGGCTGAAATTGTGACAACATGCTGGACCTAAAGCAAGTCTACCCCTTTAAGATGTCTATGATATTGTATTGGTATTATCTCTGTGGGCTGAGTGGAAACTGGGGTTCTAAAACCCAGCATGGTGGCCTCCTTGTTTTAGTCAAGGCCACAATTTGTGTAAAGTCTGTTGAAATTCACTGTTAATTTTTTTTTGGGGGGGGGGGATGGGGACAGGGGATTGAACTCAGGGACACTTGATCACTGGGCCATCTCCCCAGCCCTATTTTTTATTTAGATACAGGGTCTCACTGAGTTGCTTAGTGCCTCACTTTTTTTGAGGCTGGCTTTGAACTCATAATCCTCTTGTTTCAGCTTCCTGAGCTGCTGGGATTACAGGTGTGCACCACCATGCCTGGCCACCATGAATATTTGAGTGAAGCTCTTCTTCAGGACAATGTCAAAAATATTCATCATGGCAATGTTGCTGGTGACAGCAAAAATTATCCTGAAATAGAAGGAGCAAGCTTTGCTGCTCAGGTGATTGATTAGCCTGAGCCACCCTGGTCACTGCTGGCTATGTTCCTGTGCTGGACTGTCACACAGTTCACTTGGCTGAGCTGTAGGAAAAGATTAATCACCATTATTAAGAAGCTGGAAAATGGCCCTAATTTCTTCAAGTCTAGTAATGCTACCACTGTTGATATAGTTCTGGCAAGCCCATGTATATTGAGAGCTTCTCTGCCTATCCTCTTCAGAGTTTTTGCTTTGTTTTGCCTTAGTAATATAAGACAAACTTTATGCTTTGAGTGTCACCAAAGCAGTTGACAAGAAGTCTGTTGGAGCTAGCAAGGTCACTAAGTCTCTTAGCCTCTGGGCCTTTTCCTTTACTGATATTCTGGGATTTTCAGGAGATCCCTTCTTCTTTCTTTTCCTTTTTCCACTTTAGCTTCCATATAGAAGATAACACATGATCCTTGACCTTCTAAGTTTAGCTTATTTCACTTAACATAATGGTCTCAAGTTCCATCCATTTTCCTGCCATAATTTCATTTTTCTTTGTGGCTGAATAAAACTTCATTGTGTATATATACCATATTTTCTTTATCTATTCACCCACTGATGGACATCTAGGCTGGTTCCTAGTTTGGCTATTGTGAATCGTGCTGTGTATGCATGTATCACTATCGTACATGACTTTAATTCTTTAGGATAAAATACCAAGGAGTGGTATAGCTGGATCATATGGTGATTCCATGCCTGGTCTTTTGGGGACCTTCCATACTTTATTTTCATAGTGGTTGTACTGATTTAGAATCCCTCCAACAGTGTAAAAGTGTTATTTTTCCTCTACATCCTATCCACATGCTATCCAGCATTTAGTATTGTTTCTATTCCTCATAACTATCATTCTGATTGGTATGAGATGAAATCTCAGTGGGTTTTTTTTTCTTTCTCATTAGCCCTTTTTTAATTTGGATTCATTGTACACCTATAGAGTACAACTTTCATTTCTCTGGTTGTACATGATGTAGATCACACCATTTGTGTAATCATACATGTATATAGGATGATGATGTTTGTCCCATTCTCTTTTCTTCCCTCTGCCCCCTCCCCACCCCTCATTTTCCTCTATACAATCCATCCTTCCTCCATTCTTGCCCTTCCCCTCACTTCCCATTATATATCATCAACCACTTTTCAGAGAAATCATTTGGCCTTTGGTTTTTTGGGATTGGCTTAC
Organism: Glaucomys volans; assembly: GCA_020662805.1. Taxonomy (NCBI): domain Eukaryota; kingdom Metazoa; phylum Chordata; class Mammalia; order Rodentia; family Sciuridae; genus Glaucomys; species Glaucomys volans. The sequence goes on along the minus strand of JAJEJO010003359.1, from coordinate 231,543 downwards.
ACTTAGCATGATATTCTCCAACTCCATCCATTTACCTGCAAATGCCATAATGTTATTCTTCTTTATGGCTGAATAATATTCCTCAGTGGGATTTTGATTTGCATTTCCCTAACTGCTAAAGATGTTGAACATTTTTTCATATTTTTATTGGCCATTTGTACTTCTTCTTTTGAGAAGTGTTTGTTTAGTTCATTTGCCCATTATTTAGTGGGGTTATTTGGTTTTTTGGTGTTGTTTTTTGAATTATTTAGATATTCTAGACATTAATCCTTTGTCAGAAGAATAGGTAACAAGATTTTCTCCCATTCTGTATGCTCTCTCTTCATGCTCTTTTAATTATTTCCTTTGCCGTGCAGCTTTTTAATTTGATGCCATCCCTTTTTTTAACCTTTTGGCATAATTTCCTGAGCTTTAGGGATCCCACTGAGAAGGTTATTGCCTGTGCCTATATGCTGGAGTGTTGACCCTATGTTTTCTTCTGGAAGTTGCATGGTTTCTGGTCTAATTTCAAGGTCTTTGATCCATTTTGAGTTTATTTTTGTGCAGGGTGAGAGAAATGGGTCTAGTTTCATTCTTTCTACATATGAATAATCAGTTTTCCCAGCACCATTTGTTTAAAAGACTGTCTTTTCTCCAATGTATGTTTTGGGAAACTTTGTCAAGGACCACACGACTGTAGATGTGTGAGTATGTCTCTGGGTCTTCTGTTCTGTACCATTGTGTTTGGGTTTTTGTTTGTTTGTTTGTTTGTTTTGCTAGCACCACACAGTTTTTGGTACCATGGTTCTGTAGTATAATCTGAAGTCAGGTATTGTGATGCCTCCAGCATTACCCTTTTGGCTTACAATTTCATTGGTTATTCTGGGACTTTTATACTTTCAAATTTATTTATTTACTTATTTATTTTTACTTGTAACTCTATTTTTAATTTTTATTTTTTTCTATTCTTAGTGCACATCAATTTCATTTGGGAACAGGAAAAATGTGAACATTTCAGAGTAATCTTAGTGAAGTATTATGTGGTATTACAATTTTTTCATTATCTTTTTTTGACAGTGATAAATATATATATATTTTTTATTTTAGATGTAGGTGACACAATACCTTAATTTTATTTTCTGTGGTGCTGATGTTTGAACCCAGGACCTCACATGTGCTAGGCAAGCACAGTACCACTGAGCCACAACCCCAGCCCAACAGTGATAAATATTTTAAAAAAATACTTTTCATACATGTATTTAGGGTAATAATGTCTGCCTCATGCTACCGTCCTTCCCATCCCCACTGCCCCACCCCTTCTCTCCCTCCCCTCTGCAAAATTCAAAGTTCCTTCATTCTTCCCTATCCACCCCCACCATGGATCAGTGTCTGCTTATCAGAGAAAACATTTGGCCTTTGGTTTTGGGAGGTTGGCTTATTTCACTTAGCATGATATTCTCCAGTTCCATTCATTTACCTACAAATGCCATAATTTCATTCTTCTTTAAGACTAAATAATACTCCGTTATGTGTATGTACCACAGTTTCTTTATCTGTTCATCTGTTGAAGGGCATCTAGGTTGGTTCCATAGTTTAGCTATTGTGAGTTGAGCTGCTATAAACATTGATGTGGCTGCATCACTGTAGTGTGACAGTACTACATACTACATACCGAGGAGTGGGAGAGCTGGGTCAAAGGGTGGATCCATTCCACATTTTCTTAAGAATCTCCACACTGCTTTCCAGAGTGGTTGCACCAATCTGCAGTCCCACCAGCAATGTATGAGTGTACCTTTCCCTCACATGTTCGCCAACACTTACTATTGCTTGTATTCTTGATAATTGCCATTCTGACTGGAGTGAGATTAAAATCTTAGTTTTGATATGCATTTCTCTAATTCCAAGACATGATGAACTTTTTTTCATGTTTTTATTCTTCTATGAAGTATCTGTTCAGTTTCTTAGTCCATTTATTGATTTGGTTATTATTATTATTATTTTTTTTTGGTGTTAAGTTTTTTGAATTCTTTATATGTCCTGGAGATTAGTGCTCTATCTGAGGTGCATGTGGTAAGATTTTCTCTCTCTTCATGTTATTGATTGTTTCCTTTGCTGAGAAGAAACTTTTTAGTTTGAATCCATCTCATTTATTCTTTATTTTACTTCTTACGCTTTAAGAGTCTTATTGAGGAAGTCAGTTCCTAAGTCGACAGGATGGAAAGTTGAGCCTGCTATTTTTTTCTAGTAAGCCAGGGTCTCTGGTCTAATGCAAGGTCCTTGATCCATTTTGAGTTGAGTTTTGTGCAGGATGAGAGATAGGGGTTCAATTTCCTTCTACTACATATGAATTTCCAGTTTTCCCAGCACCATTTGTTGAATAGGCTATTCTTTCTCCAATGTATATTTTTGGCACCTTTGTCTAGTATGAGCTAACTGTATTTATGTGGGTTTGTCTCTGTGTCTTCTATTTTGTACCATTGGTCTACATGTCTATTTTGGTGCCAATATCATGCCATTTTTGTTCATATTGTAGTATATTCTAATGTCTGGTTGTGTGATGCCTCCAGCTTCACTCTTCTTGCTAAGGATTGCTTTGGCTATTCTGGGTCTCTTATTTTTCCAAATGAATTTCATGATTGCCTTTTCTATTTCTATGAAGAATGTCATTCGGATGTTAATAGGAATTGCATTGAATCTGTAGAGCACTTTCTTTAGTATGGCCATTTTGACAATATTAATTCTGCCTATCCAAGAGCATGGGAGATCTTTCCATCTTCTAAGGTCTTCTTCAATTTATTTCTTTAGTGTTGTGTAGTTTTCATTGTAGAGGTCTTTCACCTCCTTTGTTAGATTGATTCCCAAGTATTTTATTTTTTTTAAGGCTATTGTGAATGGGGTAGTTTTCCTAATTTCTCTTGCAGTTGATTCATCATTTATGTATAGAAAAGTATTTGATTTATGGGTATTGATTTTATATCCTGCTACTTTGCTGAATTCATTTATGAGTTCTAGAAGTTTTCTGGTGGAATTTTTTGGATCTTCTAAATATAGAATCATGTCGTTGGCAAACAGTGAGAGTTTGAGTTCTTCTTTTCCTATTCGTATCTCTTTAATTTCTTTCATCTGTCTGATTGCTCTGGCTAGAGTTTCAAGGACAATATTGAATAGAAATGGTGAAAGAGGGCATCCCTGTCTTGTTCCAGTTCTTAGAGGGAATGCTTTCATTTTTTTCTCCATTTAGAATGATGCTGGACTTGGGCTTAGTATAGAAAGCTTTTACAATGTTGAGGTATGTTCCTACTATCCCTAGTTTTTCTAGTGTTTTGAACATGAAGAGGTGCTATATTTTGTCAAATGTTTTTTCTGCATCTATTGAGATGATCATAGGATTCTTGTTGTAAGTCTAATGATGTGATGTATTACATTTATTGATTTCTGTATGTAGAACCAACCTTGCATTCCAGGGATGAACCCCACTTAAAGAGCAAATAGCCTCCCATTTGATTGTGGTGCACTATCTTTTTAATATATTTTTGTATGCAATTTGCCAGAATTGTATTGAGAAGTTTTGCATCTATGCTCATGAGGGATATTGGTCTGAAGTTTTCTTTACTTGATGTGTCTTTGTCTGATTTTGGTATCAGAGTGATACTAGCCTCATAAAGAGTTTGGAAGGGTTCCCTCCTTTTCTATTTCATGGAATAATTTGAAGAGTATTGGTGTTAATTCTTCTTTCAAGGTCTTGTAGAACTCGGCTGAGAATCTTTCTGGTCCTGGGCTTTTCTTGGTTGGTAGGCTTTTGATGGTATCTTCTATTTTATTGCTTGAAAATCTTCTATTTTATTGATCTGTTTAAATTGTGTATGTCTTCCTGCATTAGTTTAGGTAGATAATATATCTTTAGAAATTTTTGGACGTCTTCAAGTTTTTAATTTTATTTGAGTGTACATTTTCAAAATAGTTTCTAATTATCTTCTGTATTTCAGTAGTACCCATCGTGATATTTCCTTTTCATCACAAATTTTATTGAGTTTTCTCTCTTTGTTAGTGTGGCTAGGGTTTATTAATTTTATTTATTTTTTCGAAGAGCCAACATTTTGTTATGTCAATTTTTTGAATTGTTCTTTTGTTTCAATTTCATGGATTTCAGCTCTGATTTTAATTATTTCCTATCCTCTGCTGCCTTTGGTGTTGATTTGTTCTTCTTTTTCTAGGGTTTTGAAATGTAATGTTAGGTCATTTATTTGTTGACTTTTTATTCTTTTAGTGTATGAGCTCAATGCAATGAACCTTCCTCTTAGCACTGCCTTCAGAGCGTCCCAGAGATTTTGATCTATTGTATGGGTGTTCTTATTGAACTCTAAGTATTTTTTTATTTCCTCCTTGATTTCTTCTTTTATCTATTCATCATTCAATAGCTGCTATTTAGTCTCCAGGTGTCTGAGGAGCTTCTATTTTAAATTTTTTAGATGTTGGTGGACCTTTATTTTATTCATTTATTTATATGTGGTACTGAGAATTGAACCCAGTGCTTTACACATGCTAGGCAAGTGCTCTACCACTAAGCCACACCCCCAGCCCCTCTATTTTTTATTTTATCACTGATTTCTAGTTTTATTCCTTTATGATCTGATAGAATGCAGGGTAGTATTTCTATTTTTTTGTATTTGCTGAGAGTTGTTTTGTGGCATAACATATGGTCTATTTTAGAGAAGGATCCATGTAGTCCTGAGAAGAAAGTGTGTTCGCTTGATGATGGATGAAATACTATACATATGTCCATTAAGTCTAAATCATTGATTGCTCATTTAGTTCTATAGTTTCTTTGTTTAATTTTTATTTAGAAGATCTATCCAGTGGTGAGAGAGGCATGTTAAAGTCACCCAGGATTATTGTGTTGTGGTCTATTTGATTCTTGAGAAGGGTTTGTTTGATGTACATAGATGCTCCATTGTTTGGTTGTTACTACAAACTCCATTGGTTACTTATTTATTACCAGAGACAATCATATACAAGAAGAGCAAATAGCCTCCCATTTAGCAAGGAGTGGTTCCAGTAAAGCCTGAAATACGTTCAATACTTGGAAAACTCAGTTTTGTCAAGAATAACAAAATTGACATAGAACTAAGACCATCTGTCTCATAATGGAGCTCCCGGGCTTCATAGGCAGCACCCCCCAAATTAGTACTCCTTGGTCCTTTGACCCTTCACGTCCATGCTTTACTCCAGAATTCTGGGCACTGTTCCAGTTTTAGGCATTCTGCCTCTTTGTCCCACAAATGCACTCCTTGTTGAAGATCAGGACTCAGAGAGAACTGTCACTGGCACTTTCACCACTGGGGAGCAGAGGACAACAAACTCCCAGCACAGCCATAGGATCATCAGGAAGCAGCTTTGATAAACATGCTTCCCTGTGTCTACAGATTTTCCTCTAAGAAACATTTCTAAAAATGGGGAGATAATGACATGTTTAAATCAGGAGGGATTGCTGCTTCATATTACTTCAAGAAATAAATGCTGGGCTGGGGTTGTAGCTCAATGGTAGAGCGCTTGCCTCACATGTGTGAGGCACTGGGTTTGATCCTCAGCACACATAAATAAATGAAATAAAGGTTTTGTGTCCATCTACAACTAAAAACAAAAAATTTTTTTAAAAAAGACATAAATGTGTTATACCTGACCACATTGACAATATCCTGATACAATACCAAATAAATAAAACTGCTGAGCTGATGAAACCTAGCTAATTCACTAACACTTCATTAATAACCATTCAACAGATATTTCCTGAGCACTACTTTGTGTAAGGTATTCCAAAGATAAATGGATAAATGTGATATAATTTCTACTGTAGGGGCTCATAATTTGGTAGCTAAGATATTCATGTTTTTCATTCACACAGCAAATAATAACAAAGTTCTCATTACGTGGTAGGCATAGCTCTTGGAAGTAGGGATATAGTGGTGAAAAAAAGACAATGTCCTTATGGAGACCAGAACAAGAAATGAAAATACAACTAGTGATATTTGCTTTGAGGAAAATAAAACAGGTTAACAGAATAAAGAGGGTTTTGGTGGGGAAGCTGTTTTAAATAGTGTGAAAGAGGCTTCGCTGAAATGATGAAAAAGAAGCCAGCCATGCAGACTGGAGGGCAGACATTACCAGCAAGGGTAAACGTCCTAAGGCAGGGACAAGTTTGCTCTCTCACTTGATTTGTTGTTTTCTTGGATATATATTTCTAAGTCAAAGTCATTTTCACTAGGAGCTATGAAGGGATGCACCCTACTGGTTTCTAGGACCAAGTGCTGGTGAGAAATCTGATGTGAATCTGATTTTCTTTTTTTTTTTTTTTTTTTTGTCACCATCTTATTCTTATCCTGTGAAAATATGTGAGGGACTCCTCCTTGCCCAACTCTTCTGTCTAGTCCTCTGTTAAAACAAGCAATTCTCTCATATTTTCTATCTGTCTTTTTGTTTCCTGGCTTAATTTCAGCCCTTTTTCTGGCTTTTTAACATTAGTAATCTTGTTTTTACTTTCCAAAATTCCTCTTTATTGCTTTTTTATCGTCCTTTTTTCTCCAAGCAACTTATTATTTCATGCATGCAACTGCTTCTTCTCTTTGAAAATAGTCATAAAATTTTTGAAAGTTCTTTTCCTTGAATTATGTTTATTCCAGGGTCAGTTATTGGACCTTTATCCTCCTCTTTGTGCTACCAGTTTCCCTCTGGTCCACTTTAAAATATGAGCAAAAGAATAGTTTGATCATTATAGGTTTCTGCAGCAGATTTTGTTTTCTTTGTTAAATCCTGTCTCCCTAGTAGGCCATTCCCCTGAATGGAGAACAATGAATAGGGAGATAGAACATATTGTTCCTAGGTACACAGGGAACTTTCAAGCAAACTGAACCTCCCAAATTTAAAATTAAGTGGGTTTTACTCTGATGTGTTCTATGGACACATTAGAAGCCCTAGTTCTTGGGATGTGGCTCAGGGATACAAGTGATTGCCTAGCACATGCAAGGCCCTGGGATCCTCAGCAGCACCAACATAAAAAAAACCCAAAACAAAACCAGAAACTCTAGCACTCTTCAGGTAGGTTGTTAAAGTTCTTCCAAAAGCAGTTTTATATTTCAGGACTAGAAGGCAAACACATTTGTTTATATAGGTGGTACAGATGGCCAACTGTTGCCCATGTTTTTTTTTAGTGTTTGTTTCTTGGTTTTTTTTTTTTTTTGTACTGGAGATTTAACCAACAGATGCTTTACCACTGAGCAATATCCCCAACCCTTTTTGTTTTATATTTTGAGATAGGGTCTCACTAAGTTGCTTAGGGCCTTGCTAAATTGCTGAAACTGGCCTTGAACTTCTGTTCTTCCTGCCTCAGTCTCCTGAGCCACTGGGATTGAAGGCATGTACCACCATGTCTGCCTGTTGCCCATGTTGTTTTATGGACAGTTTTAAAATTAATTACTCTGATTATTGCCCTGTATCCCAGGTCTATTCTCCATTCCTGCTGATTCCAGCTTGGATCCACTCTTTATTTTTTTGGGGGGGGAACCAGGGATTGAACTCAGGGGCACTCAGCCACTGAGCCATATCCCCAGCCCTATTTTGTATTTTATTTAGAGACAGGGTCTCACTGAGTTGCTTAGTGCCTTGACCTTGCTGAGGCTGGCTTTGAACTCGTGATCCTCCTGCCTCAGCCTCCCAAGTGCTGGACTTACAGGTGTGCGCCACCACGCCTGGCTTGGATCTACTCTTAAGTGCTACCAAGAAGAATGCATTCCTACTGAAGCATTCCTTACTCTGCTTCTAATCTATTTGCATTTCAAAAATCTGTCAACACCTCAGGTCTGCTGATGGTTCTTCATTTTGTGTTCCACATGTTAGGTATTTATTTTCCATTTGTATTGCTTTATAGTCATTCCATTCAGCTTGAATGGGAAGTCTTCACATCTTTCTGCAACTGAATGCCTTGAAGTGAACTCACTACCCCAGATACCATCCCATGCTTCCTGAAGGAAAGATCCTTATGAAGGGCCTTGCAAATGCAGGGCCTTGCAGCAGTTACTCTACCAGCAGAGAGCCATCTGCTGAGAGCCTGAGCAGAGACTCATCCTCTTGCATACACCTGCACAGATCCCTCTCCAAGCCTATTCGAATCTTACTGGTTGTTTTCTAGGCCTGCTGTTCATCTCTCATCCTAGAGCTTCCTGCCACTATAACCATGCTTCATGGCTTCCATACTGCTTCCTTCTTGGTTTATACTTCCGTTTTATACTTCTGTTTTGCTTGAGTATACTTTTTTTTGGTACTGGGCATTGAACCCAGGGGCTCTTTACCATTGAGCTACATCCCCAGCCCTTTTCCTTTATTTTAAAACAGGGTCTTGCTAAGTGGCTTAGGGCCTCACTAAATTGCTTAGGCTGGCCTCAAGTTGTTGGGATTACAGGCATATACCATCACACCTGGCTTGAGTATACATTCTTGAAACTTCCTGGGAAATGATATGTGATGAGTAAATTTTCTTGTCTTTGCACATATGGATATTTCTTTACACTTCAATTTTACTGATAGTTTCACTGGATTTAGATTTAGAGGTTGCAAATAATTTCCTGGAAGACTTTTGTAAGCATTAATAGGTATATTCTGCTGTTGTTGTTGAGGTGGTCAAATGTTATTCTGATTTTTGTTCCTTGCAATGACCTTTTTTTCCTTCTGGGAACTTTTAGGATCTTCCTTTTAGTTTCATAATTTCTTTACATATGGTCAATCTGCCATGTTAAACAAGATTTGTCTTGTGTTTTAATTTTATCTCCCCAAGGAAACAGCAGTATAGCAGAAAGAGTACTGATGATGAAGTTATGTCTAGTTGAATAGATGTGACTATTGAATAAAATGATGCATGTAAAGCAACTGGCATACATTGATATTGATGCCTTCCCCACAATGAGTTATAAACTTGAGGGCTAGAGCCATTTCTTTCTTTCTTTCTTTCTTTCTTTTTTTTTTTTTAGTTGTCAATGGACCTTTATTTTGTATATTTATATGTAGTGCTGAGAATTGAACCCAGTGCCTCACATATGCTAGGCAAGAGCTCTACCACTGAGCTACAAACCCAGCCCTACAGCCATTTCTTATTTACTTTTGTAATTCTCACCACATCCAGCACGTGGCTGAGTACATAACAGATTCTCAATAAATATGACTTGATGACTTCATGAGTCATAGACCTATCTTTGCCATTGTATTTCTGTGGGACTTCATGATAGTTTATTCTCTTTCAATTAACATGTGTCAAAAGGGGAAAATGCTTCTTGACTTGCTTATTGCTATTGGATGTAGCAAGGTCATAATTAATGATGTGTAAACATCGTGAAAGTCAAAATCCTTCTATAGCTGTCAAATATTGTCACTGCCTTTCAGACAGGTACATAAATAGTTGGAACTTTTCTAGACAGATGGGAGATATCCTGTGTTGGAGCCTAGGCCAAAACATCTAGCTTATTGGCTAATGTGTTACATGTTACTAATATTGTAAAAAGCATATCTGCCTATGTTACCTTTCTGAATTCTTGACTATGATTGTCTTTCTCATTAAGAAGCTGGGCATGGTGGTGCATATATATAATCACAGTGATTCAGGATTATAGTGATCTCAGCAATTTAGCTAGACCTTATTGCAAAATTTTTAAAAAGGGCTAGGGATGTAGCTCAGTGGTAGAGCTTCTTGGATTCAATGCCAGGTACCTTAAAAAAAGCTAGGAAATGGAACTTTGTTCAACTGCTGAAAGCTATACATTTAGTGGTAGAAAAAGAAAAACAGTGGATAATTGTTGCCGGCTCCAAAGCTGAATGAATTGTCCAAATTTTATAAAACCATGTACACTAACTCCAAAGGATTTTGAAAAGAACTGTATGTTTCTCACAATAAATGTAGGAGAAAAGGCAGTTTATAATTCAGATATTGATGAGAAATTTACAGAAAAAAAGGTATTTTAAAAATGTTCACTTTAGCAACAATAAAAATGAAAGTGGAAAGTCATGAAATTTAGTGTAGGCATCACTAGAACTGCTTAGTTATGCAAAGAAATTAATCTTTATCCAGCAAGACCAAAGGCAATTTATATCAGACAGCATGAACATAAATTATTAATAGTCTTTAATTTAAACTTCTGTTACCAAAGCTGATTATTATATTTTGTAGTGCTTTTAGAATTTCATTTCTTAGCAGAAGAATCCCCTATTTTTTCCAACCAAAATCTTATAAAAAAGATAAACATTAAGCTGCTCTTTTTGAAACAGGAACTTCAAATAAAACCAGAACAAAACCCACTTGACCTCCCCTATTCTCCATGCAGAACTCTTCTAAGGAAATAGAATTTGAAAATCATCAGTTAAAATAAGGTGTTCTATTAGTTCAAGTGAGTCTTTATTAAAGTGATCATGAGTAAACTTGATTATGAGAAAATTGAAATATTTCTTAATTTCTAAAGTAGGGTGCTTTGGTATTACTAATCAAAGTATAATATCTTATTAAACACATAGTCATTCTTCTCCACAACAGAAGTATAAACTAGATTCCTTTGTAAATTGGTTCTGTTCTTTTCTGTTTCAGACCTTAGCCTGTGAAGTCCTAAAACTTGAGATTTTCAAACAACTAAATTACAAGTTAGAAATCCAACTATTTCTGTGGAAGTCTATTTATAAACAAAAAGTAAAAGCTGGGAACACCTGTAATCCCAGCAACTCAGGATGCTAAGGCAGAAGGATTGCAAGTTCAAGGTCATCTTGGGCAACTTTGTAAGACACTGTCTCAAAAAATAAAAAGGGTTGGGGATGTTTCTCAGGGGCACATGTTTAAGGTCGTATATTCAATCCCCAGTACTATCACCACCAAAAAAGAAAAGAAACAGTGGGAAAAGGGAAAAAGTCTTTAACTTACCCAGATCACAAAGATATTCATGAGATGGTCCATATGTGTCCGTTTAAAGATGGACTTCCCACTGTTTTGCATTAATTTGGTGTCTGGCCCTAAGTAAAACAGAGAGATATCAGATCTTAGAATCACAGCAGGTACTCAGAGACTTGAAATTGGATTGAAATATAACTCAATGATTACCGATTCTAACCTCTTATGCAATTCCAGGAGGCAAAGCTCTGGAAAGATCTGGAGAAAGGATCATAGTTGCAGCAGTAACTCAAAAGGGAACATTTGTTTCTGAGGATAGTCTAGACTACTTCAGTGAAGTGCATTCATGCTGATTCCTCTCTTTGTAGCACCTCAGACAGTCTGGACAGATTTTTCTGAGATGAGTTAATTCAGAATAGGAATTCTTAAGGTTTTTTCTCATTACCAACTGGTTTGTTTAGAACAGGGAAAGAATTTCCTGATAAAAAAAGATCTCTGCCTTCTTTTTGGGAACCCCACTGCTGGGCCAGGGTATACTTAAAGTTTCTAACTGGGAATGGAAGAAAGGAAGAAGCAATAGCAGTAATTTTTCTTGAAGTAGGAGCCAGGGGCTGAGCTTCTCTGGGATTGAAAGATGAGACCCTGTGTTTCTTCATGACAGGGCAGACAGTAAGTAGAAGTAAGGAGTGATTAACAGTCATTAAGACTAGAGCTGTAAGTTATTAATTAGAGATATGGCTGCAGAGAAAACATAAGAGGATAGAAGAAACTAAGTAGAAATGTCTCTAGCCTTTTACCATCTGATCATTATTCTTACATGTGCTCTAGAGGGAATTTCACCCATGTTTCCCATGGGAGAACTGTAACTGCCATGATATGTGGGGAAACACTGGGAGGGCACCACATAAGCTGTGCCATTCTTTCCTCTGAGGCACTCCTTGAAGGGTTTGAGGTAATGCAAAATTTGGTACAGAGCCTAGAAGCTATAGGGACTATATCTTCCATAGTCCTTAGAAATACTGAGCCCACCCCCCCTGGGTTTCAAAACAAAGGTGGAGATCATGGTAGAACTTGGCATCATGCAGCAGGGACAGAAACTCAACTGCACTGAGTACGTCAGGATGCCCTTGGTAGCATCAGTTCTTTGTATGGAGCTTCCCAAAGCTGCTCACAACCATATAACCAACCAAGAGTCAGAGGGAAACCTTAAGTTGTGATAGTAGGCAACCTTACTGCTATTGCTTGGGGAAAATAAAGATTTTTGGCTGAAAAATGAACATTTTATGAGTGAAAACTATGTGGGGATAGCTGCTAAAATACAATAAGGAAAATGAGTCTCCTTTACATCTTGTGAGTTTGGGAACTAGGCAGTTTAGAGGCTGCCACTCCAGGTAAACAAACCAAGTAAAGATATTTTACCAGGGCCTCCCAGGACTCTAAATTCTCCCTAGGACTTGTGTTCTATTATTTTCCACTGAAGTAAGGAAACTAGGATCCCCACAATTAGGAGCAGACTCTCTAGTAGCAGTGTTTTCTATGGTAAATTATTTTCAATGCTTCCTACTATGGTGGTAAGTTGTTGTCTTGTGGTTTGGATTTTAAATGCGCCCAAAAGTTCATTTGTTAAAGGCTTGGTCCCCAGCTAATGGTGCTATTTAGAGGTGGTGGAAAATTTAGGAGGTGGTGTGGTCTATTCGAAGGACAGGTCATTGTGGCCATGCCGTTGAAGGGAATATTGGGACTCTTTCCCTCCTTTCTCTTTTCCTGGTTGCCAGGATATGAGAGACTTTGCTTTATTACTTGGCTCCCCTCTAAGATGTTTGGCTTCACCACAGGCCCAAAGCAATGGAGCCAAGTGATCATGGACTGAAAACTCTGAAACTGTGTACTAAAATAAATCTTCCTTTTAAAGTTGTTTATCTCAGGTATTTTGTCAAAGTAATAAAAAGTTAACTGGGTTGGAGTTGTGGCTTAGGGGTAGAGGCTTGCCTAGCACGTGTGAGGCACTTGGTTTGATTCTTAGCAACACATAAAACATAAAATAAAATAAAGTTATCCATCTACAACTAAAAACATTTTTTTTAAAAAAGAAAGTTAACTAACACAGTTGTCAGTTGTCACTGAGGACATAGCACAGAGGTTTCCTTTATTTTCCTGAACCAAACATAATCCAAGAAAATCTCTTGCTAAGTATTATGCACTGTGATTTTAAATGTGGTGCCTTCTGATATGAATGTTTCATATTATACTTTTTTTTCCATAATAAGCACTGTCTCTATTATCTCCTCTTAGAAGTAATCCAAATGTATCTCTTCCCTTTCATATGCTAGTTTGCTTCACTTTCTGTATATGTGTACCCTTTACTGAGTCCAGATTTGGTTGGAAAGACTCATGAATACTCTGTGATCTTGAACACAAAGCCTTTCTCTAACAAAGGTCGAGCTGATATGTTAGAAGCTCATTGCCTGGAAAACAGAAGTCACTTTTTTCCCCCTAAGAAATAAAAAAATCTTACATACATACATACATGCATGTATCTACCTCTCCCTATCTACCTATTTCTAAGCCATAGGGTTCTGATATACAGTTGAATGCCATATCCATATCCTAAAAACGAAGTATCCACAACAGGCTCCAATAGGCTGAGAGTCTGGTTATGGCTTCAGGGAAACATACCAGTATAAATGACCAACCCATAACACCAATCTGTATTCCTGATGATGCAGCCACGGAGCAGCAGCTTCTCATGGTCCAGGGAGTAGCTTTTCTTCTTATAGGTCAGGATTCCTGTGAATTTATCCAACTTGTTATTGGGAGGATCACACTTCACTTCTCCTGCAGAAAAATAAAGGAGTAAAAGTCCTGGCTCTGTAATATTTAGGTTTTCCTAACGGGATGAAAAGGGACTTAACAGAAAGGAAGAAAGAAAACTTGTCTTTCAAAACACATACACGTTTTCTTCCTATCCTGTCTTAGCTGGTCCCCATTTCTTTTTTTTTTTTTTTAACTTTTTTTAGTTGTCAATGGACCTTTATTTTATTTATTTATATGTGGTGCTAAGGATCAAACCCAGTGCCTCACACATGCTAGGCAAGCACTCCACCACTGAGTTACAACCCCAGCCCTTATTCCCCATTTCTTACCAGCTCCCTTCAGAAAAGCAAATAAGGATTTCTGGGCATCAAAGAAAAATAATTCTGTATGTGACATGGATCATCCATAGAGAGAAAAACTTACTATCAGAAAAATGTTACTAACCTTTTGAAGAATATCATCAGTACTGCCAGATTGGTTGATCTTTGAATGGGAAGAAACTAAAAAAACTGCTTAATTTAAAGAAAACCTTGTATTTTTTTCAAAATTGAAATAATTTAACTTTTTCCTGATTAGTAGAATAAATATGTCTTTTGTAAATATTTATGCTAGATTTAAAATAAGGTAAAATCTATCCATTGTTCAGAGGAAAGTGCTACTAACCTTTTGAAGAATATTTTTTCAAGTTTTTTTCCTATACATGTACTCATTCATGTTTCCAAAAACAGATTTGTGTTACATATATTATGCAGTCTTTTATAATCTGCATTTCTCTCCTATTAATATGGTGTAAACTATTTTTTTTAATGTCAATAAACATCAACTTGTGGGCTGGGGATGTGGTTCAGTGGTAGAGTGCCTGCTGAGCATGTGTAAGGCCCTGGGTTCAATTCCCAGCACTGCAAAATAAATAAACAAATATCAACTGGCATATTGTCTATAACGAGTTGAGTAGAATTCCCTGAATGGATGTGTTGTATTTTATTCAGCTAGTCCTCTACTGATGAAAGTTTGGGTGGGTAAACCTAATTCCTAACTTACCATCAAAGGTAGAAAGCAGCTCCAGATTATCTCCCAAGTCACTGGTAACTGAGATTGCCTGCTTCACTTTCAAGTTGGTTTCACTAGAGTAAAGGACACAGGATCACCAGACTATAGGATAAAAACATAGAAGCAGCACAGGACCACTTTTCCTACTTCTTCATAGGATTTTGAAAAACAGCTATGGGTCTGAGCTGTAGGAGTTCCTTGCACTGATCCGTACTCTTGTGGGCAGTATTGAGGTGAGAGAACTTTACAAAGAAGCAGAGTACTAAGCCCACTCATTTCCCCCTCCCCACAGCAACATGTCATCACTACTTCAACCAACCCAGAAGATCTAGATGGCCAGATACTCTAGATGAGGTGAAGAGACATCACCAGGCAACTTGGAGATGGCACCTGCTTCCTTCAAGAATAAAGAGCAGATTCTGGTAGGAACCTGCACGAACCTCTAAGGAAACATACTCCTGACTTCATAAGTATGCTTAGCGCCCCACAAAGAAATCCCAATTAACCATTTGCTGACACAGGAATATGTAAAGGCAGAAGACAAACATTGAAGTCACATTTCAAAAAGCTTGTGGAGGGACAGTTCCAAGAAAGCTGATTGACAAATCTCCATACGACAAGTTCTCTGCAGATGGCCCCTATCCTTCTAAGACTAGCCCTTGCACATTAGTGAATTTCTAGCAAGTTCTTGATAGAACATGGCATTTTACTGGTAAATAATTACTTCCATATTCAATTTTTCCCCCTGGAAACTTTGGAACTCTATTCTGAAAATGTATAATTCTATTAACCTCTTTCCTGTTACTCAGCATTATGAAATACAGCTGTCCCTCAATATCTTCAGGGGATTGATTCCAGGATCCCCCAAATATACCCAAATCCTAAGTCCCTTATATAAAATGGCACAATATTTGCATATAACTTATGCACACCCTCCTACATACTTAAAATAATCTCTAGTTGCTTGTAATTCTTTTTTTTTTTTTTTTTTTTTTGGCACTGGGGATTGAACCCAGGGGCACTTTACCACTGAGCTACATTCCCATCCGTTTTTGTTGTTTTTATTTTGAGATGGGTCTTGCTAAATTGCTCAGGGTCTTGCTAAATTGCTGCGACTAGCCTGGAACTTGCAATCCTCCTGCTTCAGTTTCCCAAGTTGCTGGGATTACAGGAGTATGCCACTATGCCTGGCTAGATTGCTTATAATTCTTAATATAATGTAAATGCTATGTAAATGCTTTTAATTGTTTGGTGAATAATAACAAGAAAAAAGTCTGTACATGTCTAAAACAGATGCAAATTTTTTTCAAATATTTTCTATCCGTGGGTGGTCAAAGCCATGATGCAGAACCTGTGGATATGGAAGGCAGACTACTGCCAGAGAGAATGTTTTTAGTTTAGAAATGGAGAACATGGAGTTTATTTGCCCAGATTCTGTACCCAGTGGGTGTTCAATTATTGCTGCCAAGAGCTCAGCCTTTGTCTTGAGGGTCCCAAGGATCTGGCTTCCTGTATTTTCTCGTTTGGTTATTTCTAGGCTCTCCAGCTGATATATTACCACTTCCACCTAAGAATAAGGTCATTTACCTACCTACCTCAGTGAGAGGCCACACAGAGCTGGCTAAATTGTCTTCATGGACTATCAGGAAGGAACACTTACCCATCCAGGTCTGCTGTTTCTATGTATGTCAGACTGTATGGCTCACTGCTAGAGAGTAGTAGTAGATCTGCCTGTGATGAGAAAAGTCAGAGAAGCTGAGGAAAGCAGGAAGACAGACTTTTAACATTATGGTGTGACAAACGAGGTCTTTCAGGAACAGGTGTCCACCCTAATAATTTTACACTTGATTTACTTTGGGACTTGTCTGGGACCCATCACTGCTATGACACTCTCTCAAAGCTACTCACACTTTGTCTGCAGCTAAGGGTAGGGATGGAAAAGAACAAGCTTCTTACCCTAGGAGTTGTTGATCTCTGATACAAAGTGAGGCAGATGAA
Organism: Glaucomys volans; assembly: GCA_020662805.1. NCBI lineage: Eukaryota > Metazoa > Chordata > Mammalia > Rodentia > Sciuridae > Glaucomys > Glaucomys volans. The sequence continues at coordinate 214,790 of JAJEJO010003359.1, read as the reverse complement.
GGTCACTAAGAGCAGTGGTAGCAAAAGTGCTCTAAGGGTCTCTGGTTCCCACTCAAAAAAGAAAAAGTCACAGCCAGAATAGGTACTCACAGGGACAGCCTGGTCATTTTTTAGTTTTATTATATCTCCCACTTGGACATTCATCCATTTGTCCTCCTTCATCCTGCAAGATAATGATCTTTAAATGTCTGCTCTCTGAATTCTCTAAAGCTCTGTTTTGACAGTTAAGAAACAAAACACAAAATAAGGCTGAGGTGAATGAAGACAGTCAGGAGAACTAAACTGGTTTGTGATGCATACTCCCTGCTATCAAGAATGAGACCCATTTCTCTTGACTTCAGGTTATAAACATTTCTTAGAACCCTATAGAAGTGTACATAGACATACATGCACATGATTATTTTTTAAGTGAAAGAGAATAGTAAAGAATTGTTTAGAAGGAAAAATTAAAGTCTCCCTTATCCACAGTCCTTAGTTACACTCCCTAAAGATAGCCACTGTAATTTTTTTGTGTGTGTTTCTTTCTAGAAAACCTCAGCTCACAAAATTCCATAAAATATATACACTTAAGAGTCATGCACTAAATACATAGCTTTCTGCACTTTGCATTTTTCATTTAGTAATATATCTTGGAAAGTATTTATAGAATTATTTATTTTGATAGCTAAAATACATTCTATCATATGGCTATACAAATTTTCTTATGTTAAAATTGGATTACCTTGACCCTTCAAATCCCCAATTTTCCATAAAATGCAGCCTGGCAGGTTCTACAATAATACTCTCTTTTCATTCTTCTTTTTTTGTTCTTTAATTTCCCCAACTACGTAGAATCTATAAGTCCTGCCTCTTGACAAAGGACTAAGGAAGATCTATCTATCTATCTATCTATCTATCTATCTATCTATCTATCTATCTATTCATCCATAAATCCATAAACATTTTGGAAACATTAACTACTCTCTTAAACAATTCTATTATGCCAAGTGCCCAAAGATCTGTGAAAGAGAGAGCACATCTAGAAACCATTCCCCATTTCATCTCTGAATGCAGTCTTGTCACCTGTAGGCCATGACATACATCACCACTTTGCCATAGGTATACAATTCTGAGAAAATCTCCTCTTTGAGAAGGGTCAAATTTCATTTATGCAATAAAATCCTTTAATATAAATTTCACTTTCATTTAGAGAATCTTCTGATCGCACTGAAGTGTAGCAGCTACAAGCCTTGGAGAAAGACAGCTGAGAATTTTTTAATTTAGTCCTGATCTGACATTTACTTCTGTGGGTTCTCCAGCATTCTATCTGCCATGGTTTTCACCAATGAAACATGAGGACAAAGCAGGGCTATAACTTTATTGCTTCTCCTGGAAATTTAAAAGTATGTGTATAGATAATTAAGGTGTGTATGTCTAAATAAATAATTTTAATTTTCTGTGGGACTGGGGATTGAACCCTAGGGTACTCTATCACTGAACCACATCCCCAGCCCTTTTAAAACATGGTTTACTTTGAGACAGGGTCTTGCTAAATTTCCCAGGCTGACCCTGAATTTACGATCTTCCTGCCTCAGCCTCCCATGTCACTGGGATTACAGGTGTGTGCCACTGCAGCTGGATAAAGGCTTATATTTTATTACACAAGAAGCTGTCCAACTAGTACCAATTTGTTCCTGGACATTATAACAACCATATGTCTCAGATCTGAGAGAGGGAGATATTTCTTCCTGATTTAAAATATTCAATCCTGTTATGCCATAAGTACATTTTTTATTTCCAGGTTTTGCATTCTAACTTCTGGTTTAGAAAGAATGGTCAGAGAGCTAGAGAAGGCAATGCTCTGACTTCAGGGGAGAGCATTCACTTATACTCTCTGTTTTATGAATGACACCTTCTGGAGTTATGTGGCACACTGGTACTTTCCAAAAAATAGATAAATAAAGTCAACACTCTTTCAAAAGCAAGGCTTTTTATTTTTTGGGCTTTTGCCCCCTTTATGGGTGAATGGCAGTGGGCCTTCCCTGTCCCCTGTCCCCTGCCTCACGCCTCTCAGTGAGCTCTTCTGCTCACTCCCAAAGCGAGGCTTTTCTTGCCATAAAGTAAAGATCCAGAATAAAAGAGGGGAATTAAATCTAGAACTGTGAGCATGCTCTGAAGCTGTTTTGGTCTGGGGTGGGGGAGGGGATTTCCAGTTTTAACAATCTAGTAACCTAAGTTTCCCTGTATCCCGCAGCAAGTGATGGACTCTTATGATCTTAAGAGGTAGTTGGTTGGAACTAAAAACCCTTAAGGGCAGAAGCATTAGTGAAAGGGTGGCCTAAAAAGTAAACTGACCAGGGTGGGGTTGTGGCTTAGTGGTAGAGCGCTTGCCCAGCATGTGAGGCACTGGTTTAATCCTCAGCACCATATAAAAACATAACTAAAATAAAGTTGTGTCCATCTATAACTAAATTAAAAAAAAAAAAAAACTGACCACAAGCAAGACAGTTTGCCTATTTAATCTGGAAGGTTGGGGGTCAGGGAATGGAGGACTCTTCCCTGAGAATCTGAACCCTCATGTGACATGGGGTTCATTCACACTTATACTTTTTCCAAATTAGGTCCTGGCAGAAGAAACCACTGAGTCATCTGGCAGAAGCAAACATAAAACCCTTTTAGAATAATACATCCTTAACTCAGTTTACTGTTTTTAAAATATTTTTTTTTAGTTGTAGATGGACACAATACTTTTATTTATTTTCATGTGGTGCTGAGGCCTAACCCTAACCTTCACACATGCTAGGCAAGTGTTCTACCACTGAGCTACACAACCCCAGCCCCTCAGTCTACTTTTGTCAACAAAATTATTAATAACTGAAAAATGACAAAAATCTCAACTCGCTAAGTAGACAAGCTTTTGCAGTAGCAGCAATGCTCAGACTCATGTGTTCTAGAAAAAGAAAGCTGCTTCGAGGAATATAGATAACTTCAACAATGAACCTCACCTCTGTGTATAAAATTCATCAGCCGGGCACAGTGGCGCACGCCTGTAATCCCAGTGGCTTGGGAGCCTGAGGCAGAAGTATCATGAGTTCAAAGCCAGTCTCAGCAAAAGCGAGGTGCTAAGCAACTCAGTGAGACCCTATCTCTAAATAAAATATAAAATAGGGCTGGGGATGTGGCTCAGTGGTCAAATACCCCTGGGTTCAATCCCTGGATCCAAAAAGAAAACAAAACCATTCATCAGATTTTTGTTGATTACGGAGTCAAACCAGGATCGTGCTGATTAACTCTCACCCTAAAATAACTCCATGACAAATTCATCTCCAATAATCTTATAAAACTCAAGTACTCAAGCTACAGTATTCATTTGACTAAATTCATTTGGTCAGCAACTCCTTAGCTTGGCTAGTTTCTAATATACTTCAGTCTTGCCCTTTCTTTTCTTTTTATTTGTTTTCCTTTTTTCTTAATTACAATGGGACCTTTTTGGTGTCTTATGGGAAGTTTCAACAGTTCTAAATATTCAAGAAAACAGTAATATGAGTAAGAACCAGCAGACACAATAAACACTGGGATGAGATGCCTAAGAACTCTAGATAACAGAATTATATGATAAAAACTATAGATACAAGTGTGCTGCAAGGCCACCATGAGAAAGGCTGAACCTCAACCTTGAATTCCTTCAGGTTTGTACTTTATTGCAGTTGTGATTCTGTTCACACTGGCCATTCTTCTTTTCACACAATCCCTATTATTGAATTCTTCCCATCCCTTAAGGCCTGGAACAGATATCTCCTCCTCCAGAAAGTCTTCTTTGATTTCTTTTGCCAGCTATGATTGCTATAGTAATTTGTTATGATATCTTCATATCTCTTATGATATCTTCATGTTTTGCCTTGCATAGGAATACGCCTGTCTCCTTTCAGTCCTGTCAGCACTTTAGCTACCTGCGACCAAACACCCCAGCAATGGTGTTGCTTTCTTTAGACTGTTTATAGAAAAGATGACCTGACCAAAGTCTACAGCAGAACGTCCCAAGTCCACTAATGTTATATACCAAATGTCTTCTTACTAACCATGACACTGATAATAATTTACTTGTATATTTAATATCATGTTATATTAATTGTTTTAAAATATTTTCTTAGGTTTTCTGTTTTTGTTTTGTTTTGTTTTGTTTTTTGGTACCAGGGATTGAACCCAGGGGCACTCCACCACTGAGCCACATCCCCAGCCCTATTTTGTATTTTATTTAGAGACAGGGTCTCTCTGAATTGCTTAGGGCCTCGCTAAATTGCTGGGGCTGGCTTTGAACTCGCGATCCTCCTGCCTCAGCCTCCCAAGTGCTGGGATTACAGGTGCGTGACACCACGCCCGGCTTTTTTTTAGTTTTCAATGGACCTTTATTTTTCATTTTTATGTGGTGCTGAGAATCAAACCCAGTGCCTTACACATGCTAGGCAAGTGCTCTACCACTGAGCTACAACCCTAGCCCCATATTTTTTTTAATTTATTTATTTTTTATTCACACAGTTCATATAATCTTACATATACATAGGGCAATGCTGTCTGTCTCAGTCTACTATTTTTCCTTCCCCCACCCCCTCCCGTCCCATTTTCCTCCACACCATCCATACTTCCTCCATTCTTTCCCATCCCCCATGACCACTCCCCCCACCCTCCCGTTGTGTATCAGCATCCACTGATCAGAGAAAACATTTGGCCTTTGGTTTTTGGGCTTGCCTAGCCCCATATTAATTGCTTTAATATAAACTATTTTCACTTCACTTTCACAGGCATCCTCTAAAGTGAAAAATATTATTTCCACATTCCAGAGAAGAAAAATGAGTCCCAGAGACATCTGAAGTAATGTGGCAAGTTCAGGGCACACTTGATGACATCTAGAGATAAATTCCTTGTATGTCCAATCTGAGGTTCTTTTCACTGTCCTGAACTACCTTTCCCACGTACCCAGCACATCACACTTAGTAAGACTGACCCTATCCTGGGACTGGTCCTACCTAAACTGACTTCCTTCAAAACGTACCTGCCATGTGCCAGCAGAAGAACAGAAAGGTTGTTAACTTGATTGTCACTTTGGTGTCTTTTCTAAAACCACACACAAAAAAAATGTTCAGGAAATAGACATATAGAAAACTGCATGCAGAATTTTAACATTTTGAAATATTACCCAATATGGTTCTTCTTCTCTAATTTCCCTTTCTCCATTCCCAAACCTTTCCTACCACTAAAACCAGGCCAAAAAGCTGATGCCTCTTGTAAGCTGATAAGGAAGGTCAGAAAAATAACCCAGGGAGGAGAAAGAAGTCGTGGTAAATAGTAAAGGCCAAAGCCTGGGGTAGTGTGAACAAATAACTGTGGGGACAGAGTATACGGTAACAGGCAGAGTCCCACGTGCCTTGGCAGGCGCAGGGAAAGGGTAGTATTGCCAAGCATATTCCCATCCCTTCCCCAACTGTGGATGACATATAGAAACTTCTACAGCAGATGGAAGGAAGAAGGAAGCTGATATTCAAAGTTCAAATAACAAGAGATCAAATATAGGATATATTCCAGTGCCAGGACTGGGAAAAGGGCAGGCCTAGGAAGCAGGCAGAGAGAATCCTGAATTTGTTACAGTTCAGAATTGTTCAAATATTTATCCTAAAGAGACAGTTCTGAAACAGAAGTAGCTGGATTACCCTGAATCAGAAAGTTGTTTTTAGTTTTCACTCCAAAGAGTGGGGGTGCGGTATATGAGTGGTTATGAATTAAAATGAGTCCAGTTATAGAGCAATAGTTACATTTTTGCATATCTGAGTTATGACTAAAATTTAAAACACCACATGTGCTAAGCTTGGATTTTACAGAGTTAAAGAGTTGGAGAAACTCAAGCTTTGGTCTGAAAACCTATATAGGCAAAATCAGGATTCTCTTGGGGAAATTGCAAGGACCGACTTCCTGAATCCTGCTATCAGATATGGGGGCTGGGTCCTCCTCCTAGAAGCATTAGCTGTGAGTCATTTTCTCTCCCCAGTGCCAGGAAAGGAGCTAGTCTCTAAGCAGAGGCTTTCTAGAACTAGAGGGCTCCTAGTTGTGCATGAATAGAACTGAAAGTTGGAAAGAGAAATAGGGAGAATTGGAGAGGAAAGGGGGAACATGGAGAAAGAGGAGAAGAATGAGGAAGAACAGGAAAAAGGAGGAGTAGAGTAGGGGGAGGAAGGAAAAAGGAATATAAAGTGGGAGAAGGGGGAGCATAGTGAAGCCAGAAAAAGCTAAAAGTGGGCTGAAGGAAGAATGGGAGAGTGGCAGAGGAAAGAGAAGGAGGCCTGGAGGAGGGGCTTGAAGTGACAGTAGCAGGAAGACAGAAAGGCCATGCTGTCCCTTTCTGGCAGTGAAAAAGAACCAGTCTTGGGTCGATGGGGATTACATCCTTCTGAGATACATAAGGAAACAAAGATGGGAAGCATCTTTTTCTATTCAGTACTTCTTAGCATGAGGTACTTCTGGGAAGTTTTACTGCCTGCAGCCTGTCTAGCTACAGTGAGGGAAGCCCAGGAAGCCACTTCACCCAGTCGTCGATGGCATCCTTCACTCCTGTTATGGATAACACCACTACCAGGGGTATCACGGTGGTGTACCATGCCAAGGAGGAGATCTGGGGAATCAACTGTGGAGGGAAAAGAAGAATCTTGGGTCAGAAAACTTAAAGGACAATATATTTTTCCCCAATTCCCTAGCCCCACCAACATTTTCACCTCCCTAGGTTCATAATAAATCCAACTATCCTCTTGCTTTCACTGTTGTAGTTTTCCTATAACCCTCAGGATATAACTAAACATTTCTCAAGGGAGGATAAGAAGGAAAGGCCGTAAATAGCTACCGATCTGTTCGGAACTTCACAACCATTGTCCTGGTTGAAAAAGGTCAGTTTTTCTCTGATAACAAAGGGCACTGGAGTAAGAGTGGGTGTGGGGAACCACACTCTCTCCCACACCCGTCCACACAAGAGCTCGGATGATCTGTCCCCTGCTCTCATTTGGGTCTACCCTATACTGACTTTTCCTTGTGCAGGCACTCTCACATTTTAAATTATTCTCCTTCCTCAGACTCCTACACATCAACTTCCTATTGTGGAGTCTAGGGTGAGAAAGAGGAATAGTATTGCAGTTGGTGTTGGGACTGGAGAGTCCATGGCCACCTACGGTCTAAGTGAACTGCAGCCATATAGTCACAAGGAGCCCACATTCCTTGGAATTTGGTGACCTTGTCTCCCTCCTGCAGAGGGTTGGCTAATCCTAACCTCTGCTATTCTAGGAGACTAGCCTAAAATGACAGCTGTTTACTTGCTTCTGTCTAAAGAGACAGATATCCCTCAGTTTAGGGATTGATTATGCAACCTGACCTCAGAAAGGTTCATAAAACACTGTGGAAAAGGGCCCATGAGGTAATACCTGTAGGAATAACAACAACAGAAAATAGGCATTTGCAAGTCTCTGGAACTGTTCAAACAGATTCAGGGGCAGGAAGTTCAAGGCAGTATATTTTGAGGTCTTAATGGAATTGTTCTATGAGTAAAAAACAACAACAACAATAATGACAAAAATGCACAATTAGACAAAATGACAGCTTAAAACTGCGTTAATCTGTTTGTTCATTCAATATTCAGCACTTATTTGTTCAATATTCAATATTTAGTATACATTATCTATGTACTAAACATTGTGGCAGGAACCATGAATACAGAGGTAAACGAAACAAGTCCCTTTTCAGCTGCACAATATTTCTTCTGCATTTTTACTGCAATTTATTTAAACAATTCTTTGTACATGGACATTTGGACATTTAGCTCCCATGACCACCAGGTAAGGTGAATGTTATTATGCCCTTTTTACATATAAAAGAACTAAAGGTCAGAATGATTTGTTTCAGGTTTCAAGATTAGTAAGGAAGCAGAACTTATATTCAAACTCAGGTCTGTGTGATTCCAAAACTTAACTTTTATTGTATCCTACTGCTTCTTATGTAGGTCTAGGCAATAGAGGGGGGAAATTCTGCTCCCATTGCCCTATCTTGAACATTTAAGAACCATTCTAAGTAATCATAAACTAACATTCTACATAAACTACAAACACAGCTATACATATGTATATATGTATATGTACATATACATAAAGTTACACATGCATTAAGTAACATGTATAAAACCATTGCTTATAATTGCAAGACTGAAAACAATCCAAATGTCCATGTACAAGAAACTGTATAATAAACTATGATAGATCTATGGAAGAAATACTAAGCAGCTGAAAAAAGAAAAAAAGAAGAAAGCTATTTTTGAGATAACTGTATTTATGTGGGTTTGTACCTGTGTCTTCTATTATGTTCACTGGTCTACATGTCTATTTTGGTGCCAGTACCATGGCATTTTTGTTACTATGACTCTGTAGTATAGTTTAAGGTCTGGTAGTGTGATGCCTCCTGCTTCACTTTTCTCGATAAGGATTGCTTTGTCTATTCTGGACCTTTTATTTTTCCAACTGAATTTCATGAATGCTTTTTATAGTTCTATGAAGAAAGTCATTGTAATTTTCATAGGAATTGCATTAAATCTGTATAGCACTTTTGGAAAAATGGCCATTTTGACAATATTAATTCTGCCTGTCCAAGAACATGGGAGATCTTTCCATCTTCTAATGTCTTCTTCAACTTCTTTCTTTAGTGTTCTGTAGTTTTCATTGTACAGGTCCTTTACCTCTTTTGTTGGATTGATTCCTAAGTTGTAGTTTTTTTTGAGGCTTTTGTGAATGGGATAGTTTTCCTAATTTCTCTGATCCATCTTTGGCGTATAGGAACACAATTGATGTATGGGTGTTAGTTTTATATCCTGCTCCTTTGCTGAATTTGTTTGAGTTCTGGAAAATTTTGGGTGGGGTTTTTTTGGGTCTTCTAAATATAGAATCATGTCATTGGCAAATAGGGATAGTTCTTTTCCTATTCATATCCCTTTAATTTCTTTCTTTGTCCAATTGCTCTAACTAGAGTTTCAAGAACTGTGTTGAATAGAAATGCTAAAAGAGGGCATCCCTGTCTTGTTCCAGTTTTTAGAGAGAATGCTTTTAATAGAATGATGTTGGCTTTGGGTTTAACATATATAGCTTTTATAGTGTTGAGGTATGTCTTTACTATCCCTAGTTTTTCTAGCGTTTTGAGCATGAATAAATCTGAGTTTTGTCAAATCCTCTTTCTGCATGTACTGAGATAATCATATGATTCTTGTCTTTATCTATTGATGTGATGAATTATGTTTATTGATTTCCATATGTTAAACCCACTTTGCATTCCTGGGATGAACCCTAATTTTTAATATGTTTAATATGTTTACAGTTATCCTTGGACAAAGGAGCCATAAACATACATTGGAGAAAAGATAGCCTCTTCAATAAACAGTGCTGGGAAAACTGGAAATCCATATGTAGCAGAATGAATTTAACCCCTATCTCTCATGCTGCACAAAACTCAACTCAAAGTGGATCAAGGACCTAGGAATTAGACTAGAGATCCTGTGCCTTCTAGAAGAAATGTAGACCCAATTCTCCATTATGTTGGCTCAGGAACCAACTTCCTCAAAAAGATTCCTAAAGCGCAAGAAGTAAAATCAAGAATCAATAAGTGGGATGGTGTCAAACTAAAAAGCTTCTTCACAGCAAAGGAAAGAACCAATAACATGAAGACAGAGCCTACAGAATGGGAGAAAATCTTTGCCAACTTCATCTCAGATAGAGCATTAATCTCTAAGATATACATAGAACTCAATGCCGAAAAAACGATAACCCAATCAATAAATGGGCAAAGAAACTGAATAGGCATTTCACAGAAGAAGAAACACAAATGGTCAACAATATATGAAAAAATACAATTAAAGAAATGCAAATTAAAACTAAACTGAGATTCCATCTCACTCCAGTCAGAATGGCAATTATTAAGAATACATTGGTGAGTATGTGGGGGAAAATGTTCACTCATGTATTGCTAGTGGGACTGCAAATAGGTACAACCACTCTGGAAAGCAGCATGGAGATTCCTTAGAAAACTTGGAATGAAACCACCATTTGACCCAGTTGTTGCACTCCATGGCTTATACCCAAAGGACTTAAATCAACACACTACAGTGATGTAGCCAAAGCAATGTTTATAACAGCTCAATTCACAATAGCCAAGCTATGGAACCAACCTAGGTTGGTTCTATCCTTCAATAGATAAACAGATAAAGAAAATGTGGATATTCACAATGGAATATTACTCAGCTATGAAGAATAAAATTATGGCATTTGCTGGTAAATGGATGGAGCTGGAGACCATCATGCTAAGTGAAATACTCAATCCCAAAAAAACCAATGGCCAAATACTCTCTCTGATATACAGATACTAACACACAATAAGGGGTGCGGAGGGAAAAATAGAGGTTCATTGGATTAGACAAAGGGGGATGAAGGGAAGGGAGGGAGATGGGAATAGGAAAGACAGTAGAATGAATCAGACATTACTTTCCTATGTTCATATATGAATACATGACCAGTGAAATTCCATATCATGTACAACCATAAGAATGGGAAGTTATACTCCATGTATGTATAGTATGTCAAAATACACTCTACTATCATCTGTATCTAAAAAAAACAAATAAAAAAGCTACAATCAAACTATGATTATGAAAACACCTCCAGGATATGTTAGTAAGGCTCAGAATAATGTAAAAAAACTAGGAAAAATAAGAATATATAATGGTATTTGCTTAATTGACAAAAGAAGCACTGATGAATACACAAGAAACTAAAAAAAGTGGCTCCATATGAGTGAGGAGATGTGGGCAAGGTTGGGAGGCTGAAGTATGATTTTTCAATATTCATCCTTAATTTTTTTTCTACTTTTCTCCCCATAGCTTGAGATAAAATTGAAGTACAATAAAATGCACATATTTTAAGTATGCCATTTAATCAGTTTTGACATATAATATAACCAATACAACCAATATAAAAAGCATTTCCAGAGGCTGAGTATATAGCTCAGATGGTAGAGTGCTTACCTTGCAAGCACAAGGTCCTGGGTTCAATCCCCAGCACCGCAAAAAAAAAAAAAAAAAAAAACCATTTCCATTACTTTTTAAACATTTGAAATCATGCAGACTGTCTCCTGTATGACTTATTACATTAGAAATCAATCACCTTAAGATATATAGAACCCCACCCCCACATGTCAACTATTTCAAATTAAATGGCACACTTATAAACATCGAGCACAAGAAAAGTAAATAAACAGTGGTGAACTCAGTGATAATAAAAGCTTAAAATATCAGGATCTCTGGGATAAAACAGTACTCGGATGAACATTTATAATTTAAAATACTTGTGTCAGAAAAAAGGTAGATTAACAATCAAATTATTTTCGAATTATGTAGCAGGAAGAAAAAATAAGAGTCAGAGCAGATATGTATGAAACAGAGAAAAAATAATACAGCTAAAATTTGACAAATATCCAACAAGCATAATCAAGAAAAAAGCAAGAACAGAAAAATTAATATCAATGGAAAGGGAGCTATCAAAATAACCAACAGATGCTAAAAATATATTAATATTATAATTATATGCCAACATATGTGATAGCTTACAAAATATGGTCTATATTAAAGAAGGATCTGTGTGCAGGTGAGAATAAAGTATATTCTGTCACTGAGAGATGAAATACTCTAGGGAGGATCCAAGATGGTGAACTAGAGGGAGGCTGCATTCCTTGTCCCTCTGTGACTTGGGATTCAAGCAGAGGAAATACTGTTTCTCTGTGAGACAGCCCTTGTTGCCCACTGATCCCCTGCTATTTGCAGGCCCCCAATTGACTATCCACCTTGATTACCAGCCCTTTACTAGTCCACCTACCCTTTACATGTAGGTCACTTGCTGACCACCGCTGACTAACTGCCATTTGCCTGTTTGCCCACCTTTTGCCTGCTCATCACCTGCCTTTAGCCTATCACCTGACATCCGATGACCACCTGCCGAGTGACCACTGTTTGCCCACAGACCATCCGCAGACTGCCTGCTGCCTATTGCTGCCTGGAAGTCCATTGTGGGTACCTACAGGTTTGGTTACACGTGGCTGACACCATTGTGAGATACCAGCCTGGGCCTGGGAGTCTAGGGCCAAGGGGCCTGCAGGTTTGCGGCCACCACCACTGCCATCTGGGGCTTCAGCTGCCTCAGTCTGGGGTCACCAGCCAGAGCAGTGTACCTGCAGGTCTGGTTGCACCTGAGGTCTTTCTGCTTGGTGTGCTAGTAGCCACCATCTGGCTGTCTCTTTGCAGGGTTGCTCCTTTGTGTGAGCACAGCCCTGGTGGACTCTGCAAGTTGGAATGGCATTGAGATCTTGCGACTGCAGCAAGGCAGAGCCTGGGGAATCTGAAGCACAGGTCTGTCAGCTTGCAGCTGGGTCTGCATGGACTAGTCTGGGCCTGACAAGCCTATGGACAGCTGGAGACTGGGGGCAGTTCCCTAGGGAGAGCATAGGTTGGAGAAAACCAGGCTCTCTCCAACTCAGTGAGTCCTGAAATGCGCAGGACAGGAGGGGCCGACTACTATGGCTGGGAAGACTGGAAGCGGGGGAAGGGCACCATACTATTAGCTCTCCCAGCCAACCAGTCCAGTACACACTGGACTGGAGCTAACATCAAACTTCAAATAACCCCACCTATTGGCAGAAAAATGAAGCTGAGAAAAATTTTGAAAGCCAACAGAAGCAGTTAGTTATTCATTTTTCCATATAGACTTTCCTTTTTTAAAATTTTTTAAAATTTCCCCTTCTCTCTCACATCTCTACCATCTTTGAATCCAAATACCTTTCAAGCATCAATTTATTGAGGAATGGGATGTCTGAATAGTATATTACAGTTCTGTTGTGTATTCTTATATTTTTACTTTAAAAAAAAATCTGGGGCTGGGGATATAGCTCAGTTGGTAGAGTGCTTGCCTTACATGCACAAGGCCCTGAGTTCAATCCCCAGCACCGCAAAAAAAAAAAAAAAAAAAAAAAACTGTATATATTCTTTCTTTCACTTATCTGTCTCCCTGGATTCTCTTTCTCACTTCTCTCATGCTGTCAGTCAACCTCTATTAATTCCTCCTTCGCTCTTACTATATATTTTTACCTCTATCGTCTTTCCTTCTCCCTCATAAACATCACATCCTACATTACTTCTGTTCCCTCTTTGTCCATCATTTGACACAGTAAACCCTTTTAGCAAAATTACTGTTTATATTGTAGACAATTATTGAATGCATTATTTCTGTTTATTATTTTAAAACTGTACATGTATTAATAGGAGCTATTTGGCTTAAGGTTTTATATTGTTTGCACTGAGTGCTGCTAATACTGTTCTCTCTCTTAAAGGTGAGGTATGAGAAGCCTTCAGGGACACTATAAGACTACAGGGTAGAAACTATACTGCCCTAGATCCATACCACTAGATGGAAAGACACACAAAAATATGAAAAAACAAGGGAACAAAGCACCTCAAACAAACCAAGATGTTCCAACAATAGAATCCATAGACAACACAGTAGAAGAAATGTCAGAGAAGGAGTTTAGAAAATACATATTTAGATTGATCTTTGATATAAAGGATGATACTGGAGAGAAAATACAGGAAAAGATCACTTCAATAAGGAGGCAGAGATTATAAAAAGAAATCAAGCAGAAATCCTCAAAATGAAGGAAGCAATAAACCAAATTAAAAATTCAATGGAAAGTATCACCAATAGACTTGACCACTTAGAAGACAGAACCTCAGAAAATGAAGACAAAATACGTACTCTTTTTTAGAGAGACAGGGTCTCACTGAGTTGCTTTAGGGCTAAGTTGCCAAGGCTGGCTTTGAACTCGCGATCACCACCACACCCAGCTAAAATATATACTCTTGAAAATAAAGTTGACCCTACAGAGAAGATGGTAAGAAACCATGGAGAGAACTTCCAAGAAATATGGGATAACATGAAAAGACCAAATTTAAGATTTGCTGGAACAGACAAAGACAAGGAGATACAAACCAAAGGAATGAACAATCTTTTTAATCAAATATCAGAAAATTTCCAAAATCTAAAGAATGAAATAGAAAATCCACTACAAGATGTGGGAAGCCGTCCTTATTTAGCAGAATGAGACTAGGTTGAGCCAGGGGACACAGATGTCTGACTTCTAGGAACTGCGGGAAGCATATAGCTCTGCATGGGAGTGGTTCCCTGTCTCCTTCTGGAATAGTTCCCCTAAGAAAATGGCTCCCCTAACTCCACCCTATCCCGTCCATCACAGAAGAAGTTACTTCCAGTCTTACCCCCTTTACCTGTGTGTCTATAAATAAAAGAGAGTGGGCTACTCCATGTTGTTAGAGGCCAGATCTGGTATGGCCAGACCTGTCACACCCCCTCTCATTTAAAAAGAGTATTGGCTCTTATGTGTTTATTGAGTAGATAGGTTTATGGGTAATTGATTGATAAACAGCCAACATCATCCTTCAGCAGTTAACCCTTTTCTCATCCACCTAGGACATGGCTGAGAGACCCCCACATTTGGTGCCTGAACAGCGACTGTTTGAGAGATTTTATTTATTTATTTTGATTATACACATATACTTAACAAGGTTTACACAGAACACTAAGAGCACTTTTCTTCACATTTTATAGAGGCATGAAATATACAAACTTTCTATTAATATTCATACTCATAGTACATCCAAATCTAACTCCTAAATAGATGCATTACAATTTGCTTAGAATTTAAAGGCTTAATGGCAAAAATCAGGGGAGGAAAGAATATGTAAGTTTATTTTACATAACTGGCTGAAAAATAAATTCGAGAGATAGTAAATAAAATTTAATATGATCTCATATGCCCTGAAGGAGGTGGTGCCCGATTTGGAGGAGTAATTGCTGTGTCCAGATAATCACCTAACTTCTGTGACTGCAAAGTCATGGAATCGTCAGTCCCCTTTCTGCCAGACATGGTGCTGCCAATCTCCTTAACTCCATAGCCAGGTCTTTTAAGATCCATAAAAACAATTGCAAAATTGAAGTGTGTTCCCTTCTTTCTAGCTTCTGGGTAGACTTCTTTTACTAAACTAGTCAGTTCTTTCAAAGTTGCATCCATTCAAGTATAAATCTGCAGCTCACTGGAGGGTACATTTCTGCGGGAGAACTCATCCATTCAGTGGTGGTGGCCTTTCCTGGTGGTGAAGACTTGCAGCAGCAGCAGGGGCATGTTTTCTCATGGTCAATTGGCTTCTCTGGCTCTTTCTTAATTTCCTCCTGGGTAATGCGATTCCACCACCATCTTCCTCCTTCAGCCCGCCTTGAGAGGATTTTAGAAGAAAGAATAAAGGTAAAGTCTTGACCCCTTTTCCGTGGGAAGTGCATGCATGTGAATAAGCTTAGTAGTAAGAAAGGAAAGGGAATTTAATTGTGTGATGTTAAGCCTGGGGAATTTGCTCTCTTCAGGGAGAGAAATAAAATTTATTCAGCCATATTCAATACGTAACCGGGGTGAAAATTCAGTGGAAAGAACACAACTCCTATAGTTCTTGAAATGTAAATGGAGACCTGATTGCTTTAAATACTGCAGACTTGATCAGGCAGGTCTGCCTGTGTCTCTGTGACTGTATGAGACTGAGACCTAACTTGGCTTAGACAGGTGCAAGAGTTTAAAATCCTGGGCTAGAGTTGTGGCTCAGTGGTAGCACATTTGCCTGGCATGTGTGAGGCACTGGGTTTGATTCTCAGCACCGCATGTAAATAAATAAAGGTCCATTGACAACTATAAAAATATTTTTAAAAAATAGAAAAAAAAAAGCAGGTGATGCAAATACTTAAAAAAAAAAGTTTAAAATCCTGGGAAGAAAAGATCCTAATCAGGATTTCATGGTAAATCTCTATAGAGAGGGAAAGTTACGTAGCTATCCTAAAAACCATCTTAAAACAGAGGAATACTGTTGTACCCAAAGAAAATAAAATCATCCAAGCCGATCACGTAAAGCCAAAACAAGCCTTTATTTTAGCTGGCCAGCGACAATTGCCCTTACTCCTACAAGTGGGGTGCCGGGAAATCGTGTGGTAGTTCTTCCACTGCCAACTTTTATAGGGCACGGGAAGGGATTAGGGCGGGGCTATATGGAGGGGGGATTAGGGTGGGGCTGACTCTCTTCTGATGGCACTGGAGAATCTTTTTGGGAAGTATAACAATACTATGTTCAAAGAGCTGATCTTGCTCAATTCTTAGAGGTGATTCAGGAAATTTGTCCATGATTTTCTGAGGAAGAATTGCTTGATTTGCACACTTGTGAAAAACTAAGCAAGGAATTGTATGTAGGTTGTATCTCTGCTAACATGCCTAGGAGTACAATTCAGAGTATAGAGTTTGGACTGTAACAGAAACTTGCTTGTATTTGGACCTAGATGTTGATTTATGGACTTTGGGAGATTTAATCACGGGACTTAGAAAAGCTATTAAGAATTTGTAATCTGCCGGGCGTGGTGGCACTCATTTGTAATCCCAGCACTTGGGAGGCTGAGGTAGAAGGATCACGAGTTCAAAGA
>JAJEJO010003359.1:169803-198074 GCA_020662805.1 Glaucomys volans | reverse complement strand
CCTGCAGGATCTCTTTGTCTTTGGAACATATTTAAAAAAATGTTAGTAGCTAAGCAGTTCCCCATAGACAAAGAGATACTGAAGGGTGGGGGCAAAATCTCTATTCAGAAGACTGGAGAGCTTTCAAAGTCAAAGGAGGATGAGTTAGCATGGGACCTCTGTAATTTGCATTTGAAGTGTTCTTCTCCAGTGACTCACCATGCCCCAACTGTAAGGAATTCAGAGACAACCGCATGGTGGAACCACATGGTTTTCGAGGGCTCTTTTCTAGCCCCTCCCTCCTGCGCCCCTACATTTAAAAAAACTAATTCCTTTTAATTCTACAGCATGAGAAGAAAAAAGAATTAAAATCTTAGCTACACTCTCCTACTTCTCTACTCCCTGGAATTCCTGCTCAAACCAGTAATTTTCCCAAAGCTCCTTTCAGATCTCAATGAAGGTTTACAATGAAATGTAAATGGAAGAAGTCTGAAGACTCACTAGACCACTTTCAGACAAAGAAAAAAGAAAAAAAAATTCTGAAGTTAATAAAAGATGTTCTAATTGTGCTTTTTAATGTATTAATCTTTTGCTTTTTAAAGATGAATAACAATCATCAGGACAAAAGCTGGCCACCTGAAATATTTTTAAGTTTTTCTTTTCATATCTTAAATTCTTAGACAAATTAAATCAATGTTTAATGCATGTTGTTCATTGCTGTGGAGCTTCACTTACAATAAATTATAAAAATTTCCTTTTTTGACTGATCTATAAATGTGTGCACACAATGACTATATTTACATAATTTCAAAGTTTACTTACAGTTCAATGAGCATGTTCACATTTTAAAATAAAAATAAAAATGGATCCATGCAACTTTAATTCATGTGAATTAATAAGTTTTCATTTATATTGGGTAAACAACTAAAAATAAAAAAGGCTTCTTTATAATTATTAATTCACATTTTTCCAGGTGGTTAAATAAAATAAAATAGAAATTACAAAATTGCTAAATTCTATAATATTTAGTGTTATAGCAACAGAAAACAGATTAAAATGTTGTATTCCCCAGGGAGATTCTCCAGCAAGATCTGGAGAGTCAGCCCCACCCCAATCCCAAATCCCCTCCCTACAGCCTACCCCAATCCCTTCCCCTCCCCTATAGCCCCACCCTAATCCCTTCCCACGCCCTATAAAGGTTGGCAGCAGAAGAACTAATGTGATATTTCCCGGCACACCCCTTTTAGGTGTAAGAGCAATTGTCGCTGACCAGCTAAAATAAAGGCTTCTTTTGGCTTTATGTGATCGGCTTGGATGATTTTATTTTCTTTGGGTAAAACATTAGGATCTATATCCCTTGTTTCTATTTTTTTTAACAGGAAAGAAATTATTAATATTATCTACATTTGTTTGATATCTTGACTTTTGGAATTAAGTAAATTTTATTTGAGGTAGGTGTCAGATTGAATTTGGGTGGGGGCAGGGGGAGGGAGCAAGGTCACCTAGCAACACACTGTGCCAGAAGTGACCAATGAGGCAGACCTGCTGACCCTGACGTCCACCTTGGGTCCACCTATTCCTGGGCAGGACCCTTGACCCCTTCCCCTGCATAAAAACCCTGAGCAGCCAAAGCCACGTGTGATTTCTTCTGGCTCTCCCACCCCAACTTTCACCCCGGGGGGCTGGAGATTTTGCCCAGGACATAGACTCTAATAAATCTCAAGCAACTACTTTTGTCTGACTCTGGTGAACCCGCCTGGCGAGCTTACTCCTTTGGCCACCTGCTGCCTTTGCGAGCTTTACATTTGGTGCCAAAACCCAGGAGAGAGCGTTCGGACTTCTCCCATTCGGGACTGAGTTCCACTCTCTTCTCCAAAAGAACCGGGGTAAGTGGCCTTTTCTACCATCTTCCAGTACTCTCCCGTTACTGGTCTGTCCGTAAGTCGTGAGTGCTACAGACCCCCTGCCATTTGGGCATAGAAACCTGGGAGACGTCCCAGACTCTGCTAGCCCCCGTTTTCTCCGTTCTGGACCCCTGTGGACCAGGAGACGTCCTGATCCACGGCTGGTCCATTCCATTTTTCGGGTGAACCACGACCGGAGGGGGATGCCCGTCCTGTTTGTGTTCACTCCTGGAAGGCTCTAGGAAATGCTGACCTTTTGGGTGCTGACACTGTAATTTCACTAAATGGCCACCAGAGGAAATAGTTAATTTCTCATGCCGCTAAACAGACACGTGGAGCCTTGATTTTATTGAAATCTGTGTCCCGCTGCCCCCGCCTCTCCTTTTTCTGTCTGCTTCCCTACTTAAATCCCCACTTTCTTTTCCTTCACGTTTTCGGACCCACAGGAAATGCTCTCTGCTCCTGCCCCTCGGTTTCCGCTGGCAGCTAAGACTGCGTGTCCATCAACTGCGCACCCACCCCTTCCCCCTGCCGCCTCCTCTGTCTCCTCCCTCTCTCACCCACTCTGCCGACCTGTGCGGGACTCCGCTGAACACTGAGCTGGCTATTCCCCTCCAGCTCTGCTGGCAGCGCAGCAGCTGCTTTTCTTTGGCCACAAGACCAGCGCACGCTCCCTCCCTCCAGTGTGCTATTCCTTGCTCGCCAGCTCACCACTGCTGCAGCCGCCGCCATGGCTTCCCACGCCCCAAGTTGGGCTGGGCTCACAACTGACCACCCAGCCCCTACCCAGCCCCCGCCAACACCCAATGAGCCAGGTGCAGCGATAGAGTCACCGCCTGGGAACCACATATGCACTAGTCAACTGTGCTCAGGTTCAGCTTCTCCGTCCGCCCCCCCCCCCCCAACCCCCCCCCCCGGGCCCAGCCCTCGAACACTCTCCTGCGAGCTGCTACTCTCCTTCCACTGTCCCTTTTAGCCTTTACCCATTCATATCCACAGGTGCTGAAAGTCGTACATTGACCTTGTGAAAACTGCTTCAATTCTCCACTCCCCTCACCTGACTTAACCATTTTTGTAGATGGCAGCTATATGCTGAACCCTGATGGATGCTGCAAAGATACAGTATCACTACCACCTGATTCCAAACATGCTTTCTTAATTCCTCACTCACTTTTATCTTTCTCTACTGATGCCTCTACTTATATTAAGTGAGGGAAATTACCCAAAATCCAGATAAAAATCCTTAACCCCCTTACAGAGGCCCACAAACCCCTATCTGAAATCTGGTAAAAATGGCCTTTAAAGTCTACAATGCCCGAGCGGCAGGCTTATTTACAGAAAAAGGTAACACTCCAGTCCCAGTCCCTGGTAGCTAACCTGTGGCCTGCTGCTCCAGCAAGAACTCCAAAGGAGGACCAGCTGTCCTCTCTGCCGGGGCAAGCTCATGGCCCCAACCAAGTCATCTCCACCTGCAACCAAGCAAGACATTGGAAGACTGACTACCTTATGGCTGGCCCCTCCCTAGCGCCTCTACACAGGGGTGTGACCAGCCAGGTGGTCCGTTCCCCTCAACTGTTGGGATTCGAAGAAGACTGAAGAAGCCTGGACTTGAGGATCGCTGAGCCCAGGGCACGCTCCAGGGTAACCTTACGGACACAGGAGGTACCTATTCTGTTTTGCCTGCCCACTCTGGGCCTTTATTTCCTTCCCAGGTTTCGGTTATGGGAATTGATGGAAACCCTCCTTCCCAAACAGAACAGCTAAGTTAGCCTGTGCCCTGGAAAGACGTTCTTTCACACACTCTTTTCTGGTTATTCCTTACTGTTCAGTCCCTCTCCTAGGTAGAGATGTTCTCCAACTTCTGGGAGCCACCCTACAACTTCTTCCCAAGCGTTATTATTAGTACTCACCTCCTTCTACCTCTGTTTCTTACATTCTGTAGCTCTCCCACACCACCTATCCTACTGTTACCCCCAGACCTGGTTGACCCCAAGTTGGGGACACCTCCAAGCTAGTCATCACCTCCCACCACAAGTCAGTCCTTATCTAACTGAAACCTCATGCTAAGTTTCCTTCATGTCCTCAGTTTCCAGGAAGGACTTAAACCCATCATAGGTCAGTTACTCAGGGCCTCCTCATCCCTACTGACTCTCCCCTGTAATACTCCTACATTGCCTGCATGTAAACCCTCAGGAGCCTATTTCTTGGTCCAGGACCTCCACCTAATTAATGAGGCAACTACTCCCATCCACCCAGTGGTTCCTAAACCCTACACTCTTTCAGTACTCTTAATGTTTAAATTCCATTGGGTAACATACTTAAATTATTATTGGTGAAATCATAATAGGTACCATTCTACATACAAAGGAATCCAAAGGTTTCAACTGTGATTCAATTAAAGAACAGTTATTTCAAAATGCAAACAAAAGAAGTCAACAGATAGGGAAGAGAAAATAGAAGGTTCAAGGTATGGAGATACATTCAGTAGAAAGAAAAAGAATGTTTCTGGGTAAGAAAGTCTTTCTGTGATGAAATACATGAGGGTCTAAGTAAGTGCTAAAAAAGTCTGTGTGTAAGTAAAGGACAAATTTCAACAAGTTTGTATATGACTAAGTTGGTTATATGTATATGAGATGATCAATTAAAGGCAATTTAAGGCTTTTCCCTAAGGTTAAATGTTAATGGCTAATATAAATCAAAGTGTAATCAATATGTTAAAATGACAAGGATTTCTTTAAGTTTTATACTATTGTGGTAAAATAACTGGTGGGATATTGTGCTACGTTGCAGAGCCTAGGTTTCTCTTGAAAAACTAGGTTTGGTTGCTCTTCTTTGTATATTAATGTGTCTGTGCCTTCCAGGTGCACAAGTCTTTAGAGCAGAGGATTTGTTGGGCTGATGTTCTCCAAACTAGGCTTGTCTGTGCTGGTAATTTATAAGAATAATAAATTTTATTGGGGACTTAATTTTTATCATTTAATATTCTGTAACAGTACCTGTTATCAATATGTGAATTTGTTACTATTTACACTGAGATCAAAATTTAAATGCAAATGTATTTAAAAGTTAGTGAGAGCCTGATTTATTTAAAGGTTAATATCGTGAAACTTGAAAGCATTTGGCCACTTCGCCACACAAAAGGAAAGTTAAAAGCTCTCTCAGCCTTTCCTTGATTTGTTTTATATGCAATATATTGTGTTAACCACCATTCACATAGACTCAGGAAACAATACACATAAACTGTGTAAAATGATGTTCAAAGAGGAGGCAAACACGTTCTTTACAGTTCCTCTTCACCCTGACTCCTATTACCTCTTTGTCTTTACATAGGAGGATCCTACATCCTTTAGGTCTTGATAGTTGACAGTGAACAGTTTTCCAGGCAAAAACTGGCAGATTGATTTCACCCATATGCCCAGATGCAAGAAAGCTCCCTTACTTACTTACCTTGGTTGATACTTTTTCAGGCTGGATAGAAACCTTCCCTACCCACAGGGAAACTGCTGACATCGGCTCTGTCCTCATTGAGCAGATTATTCCCAGATTCAGACTTCCTGCATCCATCCAGTCAGACAACGGTTCAGTCTTCACCTTTCAGACTGTTCAACTAGTCTCCAGAAGCCTCAACATCACCTGAAGACTCCATATCCCCTACTGACCTCAATCCTTGACAGTAAAGTTTACACAGGGACAACAGCCAACCATCCACTTAGAATCTAAAAGTTTATATTCAGGTCATTCTTCAGGCTCACCCAACCATCCAGGAGCAGGAAATGGAGATCCAACCCCAGATGGACGCAGCTACTCAGCCTAATGCTAATCCTTTCTCAGGTCTTACTCTGATACATCAAGGTCTTTGACTTCTTGGTTTCTCCAGAGTTAATAACATTTCAGATTGTTTTCTTTGTGCAGGTTTGGACCGGACCCTGCTAACAGCCGTTCCTATGAGTACCCCCCTTAATACTTCCTCAAAGGCTCAAAGGACCCCTATTCACCTTTGGAGGGAGTTCCCCTTATTACAACTCCTCAGAGAACTTTGCCTACTGTTACACTTTCTCTGACTCAGTACCTTACAACTAAATCATACAGGTCTCTTCTCCCATGTTTGCTCCTCCAGAATTCCTTTTCTGATGTAATGGTACTCTGACGAAGAATTAGTTCCCAATATGCCCTTCACTTTCTGTGTGCCCTCCTCTTTAGTTCCTCAATTGATTCTATACAGTGAAACTGAATAATCTGGCCTGTTCAAAACCCTGGCATACCTACAGAGACAAATAACATCTGTTGCCCAAGTTTCCTTACAGAACCGCTGAGTACTAGATCTTCGGACAGCGAACAAAGGAGAAACATGCCTATTTCTAGAGGAAGAATACTACTAGTGCATCAACAAAACCAAACTGAGAAACTGGACTCATTGAGAAAAACGTTAAAACTCTCCTGCATCTGAATTTGCCCAGAGCTGTATGAGTGAGGTTGCCAGAATGACATACAACCAAATGCTCCTGCACCCTTACAGCCGCCTCCCCACCAACTCAGACCCCGAAAACTTTTTTCCCACGATGCCCCTGACCATGCAGGAAGTAGCCAGAGAGACTCCGGCACCCTATATCACCAAAAAGGTCAGAATGTCATATCGAATTTGGGCGACTGCAGAGGGAGGGAGCAAGGTCACCTAGCAACACACTGTGCCAGAAGTGACCAATGAGGCAGACCTGCTGACTCTGACATCCACCTTGGGTCCACCTTTTCCTGGGAAGGACCCTTGACCCCTTCCCCTGCATAAAAATCCTGAGCAGCCAAAGCCACGTGTGATTTCTTCTGGCTCTCCCACCCCGACTTTCACCCCGGGGGGCTGGAGATTTCGCCTGGGACACAGACTCTAATAAATCTCAAGCCACTACTTTTGTCTGACTCTGGTGAACCCGCCTGGTGAGCTTACTCCTTTGGCCACCTGCCACCTTTTCGAGCTTTACAGTAGGTAAATGAAATTAATTATATAAGCTTTTATTACAGGAGATAAATGATTTACAAGGATGGGATGCTAAAAGATTATTGATTGGAACATCGTCTACTAAATATGATAATATCAGATACTCTTAACTAAAATATATTTAAACATTAGACATATTTGTAATTTGGTTAATACAAAGAGGGTCTAAAATTCCTTTATTCTTTATGTTCTCATTGAGAACTAAGCTACTAGCACTTATATTATCAGGTGTGATATATAAGTGTCTAAAAAATTTATTTTTACACCTGGTAAAATAGAAAACTATTACATGTTGAATCAATTAAAACAAAATTTGTGCAAAAAATTTTCAAAAGATTTACATGTAATTAAATTGGGTGTATATAATAGGCTATATACATATAATTAAATTGGCTATATATAATTAACACAGTTAAGGTTATTTAAAGCTTTTTATTCTTTAAATTCTACTAAGTTTCTGTCACAAAGGGTAGTTACAAATATAGATAAGAGCTTTTCAAAAACCACTACTAATTGGACCTTGTAACTAAGGGACAGAAGAAAAGGAAAATACTTAAAACATTAATTTCTCATTCTAGTGGAATAATTTCTTATGCCTGTTCAATTTCTATTATTTAAAGAAAAAAAGCTCATTTCAAAGACATTATGGTTTATACAATTTGGTTAAACAATATTTTAAAATACTGCCTTGCATTCTAAATTTCAAATTCCTCATTAAAAGCCAAATTTGATTAATATAAAAACGTCAATGACTATATTTTAATGAACCATGGTAAATAGTACTGACTTATTATGTTAATTATATCCCCGTTTTCCAGATAAAGAAGTCTTTAAATATAAGGCTTAAAGGGACATACTAAGCTATGCTCTCCAAACTAAAGCTTTTTCAATAATGGTCTCTTACAAACATAAAATAACAACAAATTAATTAATAAATTAATTATATTATTTAATATTTTATAAATTAAATAAATACGTTATACACTTTTTATGTTACTCTGTACACTAAGAAGTAAACTTAACTGTATTTTAGAGGACATTCAGGAGATACTGGCTTATTTAAATGCTAACAATATGGGACATAGAAGTATTTTGACAGTTTCCCCCAAGAGGGGATGGAAGCTCTTGGTGTCTCTGTTTCATGTTTCAGATGTGATGTTAGATTTTGCTCCTTAATTTATATTAATCCAAAGAATTATATGGGGAGGTTTTATAAAATAATATTCAGATAAAGAGGCTACAACACTATTAAAGCTTAAACCAGCTCCAGCAGCTTGTAAAATAAAAAGACTAGCTCTGTTTTACAACAGTGTCAAATCACTAACTTTTTGCTGTCTCCAGTTCCAGGAAAACATTAGAAATCATCAGTGTTCCAAGAACGGAAAAATAACTGCCCTCAAGCTCACAAAGATACTTCAAGAGAGCTGTTTTTGCAGAAATCGCTTCCACTGCACCCCCAAAACAAAGCTAAATTTAGTTCATAGGCACAATTCATGTCAGTAGAAGTGTAACTAAACTTTCATGCAATTCATTTTATCATTTCCTTTAAAAAGTTGAACATGTGAAAAAGAATATTATTTTTAAAAGAACACCTGTGAATGTGCTGTACAATGTAAAAGTAGATTACTCTGCACTATTGAAACTTCTAGATAAAATTTTCTCCATTCTTTACTCTCAAAAGTAATCACTATCCTGATTATTTAAAATCATTTTTATTTTTTTTCTTAATGTAAATACCACATATATTCCTAAACAATGGTCTTTTTGTTTTTGTTGGTTTTGGTGCTGGGAATTGAACCTAGAACTAGAGCATGCACAGGCTCTACCACTGAGCTACACACCCAGCCACCAATGTACTATTCATTTTTGCTTATCTTTAAATTTTAAAAAATTATCTCCATGCTATATCATGCTGCTACTTTTTTTCAATAGTACATTTCTAAAATTCACATCCCTGTTGTATGTAGTTGTGGTTTATTTTGTCATAATTCATTCCATTATTTGAAAATGCAAGAAAAAAAAAAGAGGCTAAGGATGATTTCACGAATAGGGTACCTTCCCTAGATTTTGTCAACAGACCCACTTAGGAAAAATTAAGTACACATAAAAATATTGTTTGAGGTTCTGATAGCTATTATTAACATTCACTAAATAATCTAAACAGCTTTCCATACATAAGCTCAGAGATATACATATTTTGTACATACAGAATTATATTGTTAATTTTAAAGCTTATAACATTGTTTTAGATTGCACATAATTTGTATTTTTTTACAGTTACTCTTAATGCCAGATTTTTGTCATTATAGTTCATTTATCCAAAACCTTATGTTGGACATTTGGATTATTTTTACTACTTTAAAATCAAGGTTATTAAAGATATTCCTACAAATATATCTTTTTACATAAAGATTATCTTTCCATAGATCCTTAAAATATAATTCCTGGATCAATGACATAAACTCTAAGATTTTTTAAAAATAAATTATGAAATCACTGTCCTGATGGTTGCTATCAATTCTAATAGCTTAATTTAATTTAAGTAAATAAGGCCATTACCTATAGAACAAACATGTTAAGACTAATTTTCAATGTCTGTACTGACTCCATTTTATAGCTTTGTAACTCAGTCCACTACTTACAGATAAAATTAGATCGTATATTTGGTGGAAACTGGGCCTTCTTTTATTGTAATGCCCTTTTCAACTCAATGACATTGATTTTAATAATAGGTAACTTTTATTAATCTTCTTGATCAAATAGAAATATGTATTAAGTCATTTCTTATGGTTTAAATACTTGTAGAATGCTAGGGCATTGTCTACAATTTAAGGTTAATAATGCTCGTCTTTATAGCAATCTTTTCCTACAATTTACAAAAATAAAAATAAAAAGGGGGAAATAGATCTCTATGTAAACCCACTTAATTTCAAAAAATATTGTCTAAAAATTATGATATTAGGAGTCTCACTGCTGCTAAGTGACACATGGAGCAATAGAATGCACCAGATTTTACAATAATGAGATCTTAAATCTCCAACTACAATATTCATATGCTAACTCTATTGAGCTCTCAGATAAGTGAAATATATGGGAAATCTGTTGGGCCCATTTCCCAGATCCACCTTTAATACATCCAACAATGTGGACTAGAGAATCAATCCCAGTATTTACTGTGATATTCATATGATGGGAGGTTTTACAAATACAGAAATTAAAGGGATACGAGTAGGAAAAGAAGAACTCAATTATTACTATTTGCCAATGACATGATTCTGTATTTAGAAGATCCAAAAAACTTCACCAGAAAACTTCTAGAATAATGAATTCAGCAAAATAGCAAGATAAAAAACCAGTACCCATAAATCAAATGCATTTTTATACATCAGTGATGAACCCACTGGAAGAGAAATTAGGAAAACTACCCCATTCACAATAGCCTTAAAAAAATAAAATACTTGGGAATCAACCTAACAAAGGAGGTGAAAGACCTCTACAATGAAAACAACACAACACTAAAGAAATAAATTGAAGAAGACCTTAGAAGATGGAAAGATCTCCCATGCTCCTGGATAGGCAGAATTAATATTGTCAAAATGGCCATACTAAAGAAAGTGCTCTACAGATTCAATGCAATTCCTATTAACATCTGAATGACATTCTTCATAGAAATAGAAAAGCAATCATGAAGTTCATTTGGAAAAATAAGAGACCCAGAATAGCCAAAGCAATCCTTAGCAAGAAGAGTGAAGCAAAAGGCATCATAAGACCAGACCTTAAATTATACTACAGAGCAATAGTAACAAAAACGGCATGATATTGGCACCAAAATAGACATGTAGACCAATGGAACAGAATAGAAGGCACAGAAACAAACCTACATAAATATAGTTTTCTCAGATTAGACAAAGGCACCATAAACATACATTGGAGAAAGGATAGCCTATTCAACAAATGGTGCTGGGAAAACTGGAAATCCATATGTAGCAAAAATGAAAGCTCTATCTGCACAAAAAACAACTCGAGTGGATCAAAGACTTAGGCACAAGAACAGAGACCCTGTGCCTAACAGAAGGAAGAGTAGGACCAAATCCTCACCATGTTGGCTTAGGAACTGACATCCTTAACAAGACTCCTAAAGTTCAGGAAGTAAAATGAAGAATCAATAAATGGGATGAAGCGTGACCAAACTCCAGGGTCTGGCGAGGGGCGAAGGGGGATTGGAATATAAAGATTCACAGACACAGATCTTGAAGATTAAGCTGGGATCAGGTGGAGCTCTGCTCTATGATGGAGATGCAGATCTAAAGAGTTACACCAGCAATCTTTATTTATATATGTCTCATTATCAGGTTAAAGACTATGCAACCATTATTCTTTGTATTTAGGAAAGTTACAGAAACTAGGACATCCTATATAGCTGTTCCATAATTGCAATCCACAGTTGCAAAGTTCAATGTTAGGAGCTTTGTGTAGCTCTCAAGGAAGTCCATTGTTAAAAGTTACTATAGGGCTGGGGATATCGCTCAGTTGGTAGAGTGCTTGCCTCACAAGCACAAGGCCCTGTGTTCAAACCCCAGCACTGCAAAAAAATAAAAAATAAATAAAAGTTACTATAAGGTGGGCAGGAACTGGAGAAGTGGAGCTGGTGAAACATTGTGGTTGTCCAGCATAAGAGTTCCTTCCTTCCCAGGAGCTGTGTGCCTGAGATCAAGGTCAGAGCTGATAGGGCTCTTGCACAGAGCCTCCTCATGCAGGGCACTGCCACAGCAGCTAAGCATCCTGTGCCCTTGCACAGAAACATTCCCAGGCACTGGGCATGCCAGAGCCATGAGGTCATCAGAGATCCCTAATCTCAGTCACTGCTCTCCCATCCTCCATCACTGCTTAGGAACTGACTTTCTTAACAAGACTCCTAAAGTACAAGAAGTAAAATGAAGAATCAATAAATGGGATGAATTCAAACTAAAAAGCTTCTTCTCAACAAAGGAAATAATAACATGAAGAGAGAAAATCTTTACCACATGCACCTCAGAGCACTAATCTCCAGTATATACAAAGAACTCAAAAAACTTAACACACACACCCCAAATAACTCAATAAATGTGCTAAGGAATTGAACAGACATTTCACAGAAGAAATACAATCAATTGACAAACATATGAAAAAAGTTCATCATCTCTAGGGATTAGAGAAATGCAAGTCAAAACTATTCTAAGATTTCATCTCACTCCAGTCAGAATGGCAATTATCAAGAATACAAGCAACAATTAATGTTGGCAAGGATGTGGGGAAAAGGGTACACTCATACATTGCTGGTGGGAATGCAAATTGGTGCAACCACTTTGGAAAGCAGTATGAAGATTTCTAAGAATCCTTGGAATGGAACCACCATTTGACCCAACTATCCCACTCTTTAGTTTATACCCAAAGGACTTAAAATTAGCATATGACAGTGATGCAGCCACATCAATGTTTATAGGAGCTCAATTCACAATAGCTACAGATGAATGGATAAAAAAAATCAGATGAATGTTCAACAGATGAATGGATAAAGAAAATGTGGTACATGTACAAATGGAATATTACTCAGTCTTAAAAAGAAGAATGAAATTATGGCATTTGCGGGTAAATTGATGGACCTGGAGAATATCATGCTAAGCAAAATAAGCCAAACCCAGAAAACCAAAGGCCAAATACTTTCTCTGATAAGCAGATGCTAATCCATAATGGGGGTGGGGAAGAATAAAGGAACTTTGGATTATGTAGAGGGAAGTGAGGGGAAGGGGATTGGGGATGGGAAGAACAGTGGAATGAGATGCACAATATTACCCTATATACATGTTTGTTTACCCTACCAGTGTGACTGTACCATGCCAGAGGAAGGAGAGTTGTGCTCTATTTGTGTACAGAGTCAGAATGCATTCTACTGTCATATATAACTAATTAGGACAAATTTAAAAAGAAATATTCTATATATGTCTGTTAAGTCTAAATTATCAATTGTATTTTATACTTCTACAGTTTCTTTAGTTTTTGTTTGGAGGATCTATCCAGTGGTGATAGAGGCATGTTAAAGTTACCCCAATAATACCCAGTATTATTGTGTTGTGGTCTATTTGATTCTTGAAGTTGAGAAGGGTTTGTCTGATGTACATAGATGGTCCATTGTTTGGGGCATAAATATTTATGATTGTTATGTCTTGTTGATGTATAATTCCCTTATACAGTACGAAATGGCTTTCTTTGTGCCTTCTGATGAACTTTGGCTTGAAGTCCCCTTTATCTGATATAAGGATAGAAACCCCTGCTTGTTTTCAGTCCATGTGAGTGACATGCTTTTTCCTATCCTCTCACCTTCAGTCTGTGGATATCTTTGGCTATGAGGTTAGTCTCTTGGAGACAGCACATTGTTGGGTCTTGTTTTTTAATCCAATCTGCCAGTCCATGTCTTTTGATTGATGAATTTAGGCCATAAACATTCAAGGTTATAACTGAGATATGATTTGTATTCCGGTCATTTTAGTTTATTTCTAGTTTTTAATTTGAATTAGCTCCTCCCTTTGTTGGTTTTCACTCCCCCCCCTTTTGTTTTTTTTGTTTTTGTTTTTTTGTTTTTGGTACCAGGGATTGAACCCAGGGGCATTCCACCACTGAGCCACATCCCCCGCCCTATTTTGTATTTTATTTAGAGACAGGGTCTCACTGAGTTGCTTAGGGCCTCGCTAAGTTGCTGAGGCTGGCTTTGAACTCAAGATCCTCCTGCCTCAGCCTCCCAAGTGCTGGGATTACAGGCGTGCACCACTGCGCCCGGCTCCCCCTTTTGTTTTCATGGAATATTTTGTTGAGGATGTTTTGCAGTGCAGGCTTTCTAGTTGTGAATTCTTTTAACTTTTGTTTATCATGGAAGGTTTTTATCTCATCTTCAAATATGAAGCTTCACTTTGCTGGATATAGGATTATTTGTTGGCATCCATTTTATTTCAGAGCTTAGTATATATTATTGCAAGACCTCCTAGCTTGGAGGGTCTTGGGTTGAGAAATCAGCTGAGATCCAAACTGATCTCCCCCTATACGTAATCTGATATTTTTCTCGAACAGCCTTTACAATTCTATCCTTATTCTATTTGTTAGGCATTTTCATTATAATGTGCCTAGGTGTGGTCTGCTATAATTTTGTACATTTGGGGTCCTGTAAGCTTTTTGTAGTTGATTTTCCATTTCATTCTTTAGGTTTGGGAAAAGATTGTGCATTCCTTTGGGTTGTATCTCTGTGCCTTCATCTATCCTGATAAATCTTAAATTTGGTCTTTTCATGTTATCCCATATTTTTTGGAAGTTCTGTTCATGGTTTCTTAACAACTTCACTCCATGGTCAACTCGATTTTTAATAGTACATATTTTGTCTTCATTTTCTGAGGTTCTGTCTTCCAAGTAGTCTAGACTGTTTTGATGCTTTCTATTGAATTTTTAATTTGGTTTATTGTTTCCTTCATTTTAAGGATTTCTGCTTTTCCTTTTTTTTCCCCCAGAATCTCTGCCTTTTTATTGAAGTGATCTTTCACTTCCTGTATTTTCTCTCTGATTTAATTCCTTATACCATCCTTTACTTCATAGCTCAGTTTAACTGTGTACATTCTAAACTCCTCTGACTTTTCTTCCACTATGGTGTTGATGGATTCTGTTATTGGAGTATCTTGGTTTGTTTGAGGCGATTGTTCCCTTTCTTTCTCATGTTGTTTGTGTGCCTACCCATCTAACAGTATGGATCTGAAGCAGGGGAGTTTCTCCCCTGTGGACTTATAGTGTACCTGAAGGTTTCCAGTACCTCACTGTTTAGGAGGAGACAAATAATAACAACAACCAATGCAAACAATATACAGCATTAAACCAAATAGTTCCTACTGTGACATCTACAGTGTTAATTATCACAATAAACAGAAATGATATAATCAGTTATGCCTACAATAAAAACAGCAAGTTTGCAAAAGGGTTTATAATTTCAAATGGTGGACAGGGAGAGAACAGAACTGATATAGGATGTGATGATTATGAGGGAGGAGGAGAGAAGAAATAAAAAAATTAAAGGAAGAGTGAAAGAACAATAGAGATCAACTGTTAGCAGAAGAAAAGAGAGAATCAAGGGAAACAGGTAGGGAAAAACATATAACATTAAAAAAATTTTAATGTAAAATAAAAGAATACAAAACAAAAATATACTAATCAAACATCCTAATTCATTAAAAACCAATCCATGAAAAATAACTGGCTTCAAAAATGCTAGAAATGAGAAAGAAGCAAATATTAATATGTATAAATGTCCATGTACCATTAAGGTCACAATTACACAGAGAAAAAGAATAAAAAAAAAAAAGATCTTAATGAAAAGGTAAAGAATTCTTTCTGTTGGAGTTCAAAACATTCTCACTTTCTCTTCTCAGCAGTTTTAGGTGAGGTCATCTGGAGCATGAGGCTCCACCCTCTGGATTGCTTGGAATTCAAGAGGTAATTCGGTAGGCGGAATTCTTGGAGGAAGGGTTTAGGTTTAGGTGAGCTCCAGGCTCTTCGCTGAATGCCAATTGGTCTGGAGATTTTAAATCAGCACACCTCCAGGACCTAGTACTTGCTTGTCCATGCTGGAAGACTATACCCCAGGGTCTCCCCTGGGTTCCACTGGTGTGGTGGGGAAGCCAGTTCTTAGTCCCCTTTGTCACCTTTGGACCCCATGTTTCCTGGTCTTGAGTTCAGTCTCCAATCTCTCCTGCCTTCCCCACTTCTGAGTACCCAGCCAGATGTGTCTCTCCCACCTGGTACTGCAAGAAGTCAGATTGCAGGGGAAGGGGTAAAGCCAGGTGGGTTTCCATGACCAGTTGTCCTCTGTGTAAACCCCTCTCCACATTTGATTTTTTCCTGGTCACTTATGCTTACTCTATGTTGTGCAGTGTTGTGTTTAATAATAAGCATGCATCTTGGGCAAAACTTGGGTTGCCAGGAATCTGCCCCCTCAGCTGCCAGCCCCCATGCAGCAGCTGCAAAATTACTCCTTCCTTTGTCCTCTGCACACTACCTGGAAAGATGACAGCTTCTTTCCACATACACAAATATTGGGTAGTGAGTCTTTTACATTAGACATGCAATGTCCTTGACCTCTAAACATTCCATACCCAGATATATGCTTTGAGCCTCCCAAAAATGAAGGTTCCTTTAATTCCCTTATCCCTCTACTATGCTCATAGAGGGACTGCTCTGGCTGTGCTTCTGGCTTGGCGGTGGCAATGGCTGTGCTGCTAGGGGATTTCTTCCTTATTTTATCATATCTAACCTCCTAAATCCCTGATCTGCTTTGAATGTCCAGTTTTAAATTCCAGAAAAGTCCCCTGCTTTTTGTTGTTGTTGTTCACCCACCTTGCTGAGAAGCTGCCTGTCTGCTTTCTTGGTTTCATTCCACGGAGCAGCCAGGAAAGCGACCTTCTCTATACCACCATCTTGAAAACTCTCAATATATATCTTTTTAATGAACCACTTATTCATAAATAAAAAAAAATAGGTGAAAAATGAACAACCCAATAGGAAATGGGCAAAAATCATTAATAAGTAGTTTTCAGAAAAAGAAATATAAATGCTAATAACACAAGAAGATTTTCAGTCACACTTAAAATTAAGGAAGAAGAGATAACAAAATGCCATTTTTCATCCAAGAGTCTTTTTCATCAAAGGTGAGAAAATTGATAATAACCAGTTTTGCAGGAATGTTGAGAAATGGGCAGTCTCTACGATAGGTAGAACTATAAAAGAATATAGTCTTTTTAGAGGGCAATCTGGGAGTATGTATCATAATTTTTAATGTGTTTTCCTTTTTGCTCAGCCAACTCACTTCTAAGAAGCTCTCACAACATATATTAATACAAATGTGACAAATTGTATATATTTATATCTATATATGGAATGTACTTATTATATATCTATGCAGATACAGATATATGTTGGTCATACAGGATCATTTATTGTAGATTTCTTTCCTTTTTTTTCTTCTTTTGGTATTGGGGGTTGATCTCAGGGGTACTTTACCACTGAGCTACATCACTGTCCCTTTTATTTTTGATTTTGAGATAGGGTCTTGCTAAGTTGAGGCTGGTCTTGAACTTGTGATCCTCCTCCCTCAGCCTCCAGAGTTGCTGGAATTACAGGTGTGTGCCATTGTGCTTGGCAGCTCCATTTATCATAGTAAAACACTGGAGACATTTTAAATGTTCATGAATAGAAAACTGGCTAAATAATTTAAAGTTTATCAATATAATGGAAAACAATGTAGTAGATCTACATGTATTGTCATATCTAAATGAAAAAAGACAATTGTGGAACTGTTTTCCACAAAAAACATAGGCTACAGTATTTCTTTTCTAGTTGTCATATATAAATCTAAAATCTGAGGCATATTCTCCCCTGAGTTTAGGGTACTTGGATTAATTTTGTTTCTGAACTCTCACTGTACAACACATTGTATAGGAACTTAAAGTAGACTTTATATTGTAGGATCCACATCTACAATGAATTCCCTGCTTCCTCAACAAAGGGGAATATTATAAAATATTAAGCCCCCTGTGAAATAGCCAGATGTGGGATACTCACTGGATATCCAAAAAGAGCGTTGAGTTCTCTGTTGTTGGCTTGCAGAAATCTCTCGTATTCTGGGGGGTTGGGGGAAAGGAGAGAAATAGTAAGAATGATGGACCTCTGCAGATCAACCTGGGATGATAGATGCCAGTGAAGACTTCACTAGGTTCTGACAGTTTCTTGCTGAGGATATCTATTTAAAAATGGGATTTTGTCTCTTTATTCAAAGAATTGAGAAATATAATTCAAGGGGAAATCCTCAAGCCTTCAAGCTTTCTAGAAGAAACAGGACAAGAACATCCTGAGGAGTCTACACATTAATACTTTGTAAGTGCTTTCTAGAGTATGTCTCTGCAGCCATTACTGTCAAACATAGAAATCCAGCCCTCCGTCACAAATTAATTCCAACACCTTGTCTTAGGATAATTGAGGCTCTTTTCCAGGCCAGGTTTCCTAAACTTTCTATGATACTGTTCCTGCACCAAATACGTACATAAGCACATACATTGTGTGTGTGTGTGTGTGTGTGTGTGTGAATAAATATATATAAATATATATATATATATATATACATATATACTCTTATGCCCCTCTCTCCCTCTCGGCAAGGCAGGCCATAGAAACTAAAATCTCTCTTCCCAGAGGCAGGTTGTTGAAATTCTAAGCTTTTTGGAGCTGGCCATAAAAAATTTCTCTGACTTATTCTGTCTAATAGTTAAGTCATAAACCCCACCTCATTTCACAGGGCATCCTATCTCATACCCAGAATGCTGCACAGATAGGTCTTACTGCATTTCCTCACTAAGTCTATTAGCTACCATGCCTATTCAACGAAGTCTCCATTAAATCCCAAAAGCATAGTTTGGAGAGCTTCTAGACAGATGAACACATGGAGAATTCAGCAAGGTGAACAAGGACTCTTACATGCACTGGGAGGATGTTGTATCCCCACCTCCATGGGAATGGAAGCTCCTGTGCTTTAGACACTTTGAGACCTTCCTTACCTTGTATACCTCATCATCTGATTCTTATTTATATCCTTTGAAATATCCTTTAAAATGAACCCAAAATTTTAAGTATAATGTTTCTCTGAGCTCTGTTAGCTGCTTTATCAAATTAGTCAAACGTAAGGAGATGATGTCAGAACTAAATTGGATTAGAGTACATTCAGCTTGTGTTTGCTGCTGCAGAATCAATTGCTTACTGGTAGGGAGAAATTCCCATATTTTTCGAGATCACAGAAGTCTTCTGTGTGGATTTCAGTGAAAGCAGAGGACAAACAGACTGTTTTCCCTGACATGCTTTAACTAAATTTAAATTATTAAATCATCACTAAGCGTCTATTACACAGAAGCCATTGTGTTATGGGGGGATAAAAGACAAATAAGACAGAGTGCCAAACTTTAATGTAGCAGGACTGAGTCTGATAGCTATGATACAAGACAAAAGCATCCTATCCAGAGATGTTGGGCTAAGGTTGTACCTCAGTGGTAGAGTGCTTGCCTAGCATGTGTGAGGCACTGGCTTTGATTCTCAACACTGCATAAAAATAAATAAATAATAAACGGTTAACTGACAACTAAAAGAAAATTCTAAAAAAAAGATGGGTTAAAAACTATTAGAAATAGTGAGGTTATTAATAGGTTATGAAAAAATGTAAATGTATACATCTGTCCCTCAGTATTAGTGTGGGATAAGTTCCAGGGCCCTTGTGAATACCAAAATCTATGATGCTCAAGTCTCTTACATATAATGGTGTAGAATTTGCATATAATATATCTATGTACATCCTCCTATATGCTCTAAATTATGCATAATGACACCCTGAGAAGTAACTACGACGAAGAAGGAGGGAGGGAAAAAAGGAAAGAAATTCAGTTGATTCAGCTGGCAATCATGCTTAGAAATTCTGAGCAAATATTCCCTTGCTTATAATGGGAAATGGATCACAAAAGGAATTTTCCAGCTGAAAATGAGATGACTGTCAGGAATGCAGATTAGTTAAGGCCTCCTCTTTTTATAGTTCTCCATATTGACAACTCAGTTAAGACCAAATGTTGGTCTTGCAATAGTTGAGGATCAATAAACTTAGGTGATTTCTGCCAATCTACTTAACGCCTGTGATAGAAATTTCCTTCCTCCTACCCCCATCTAAAAATAAGTGAGGATAGCTGCAATGGGATAGATAATTGGTCAATTTTAGTTGGAGTCAATTTACATTAGGAATACTGGGATTTCTTAGATTCCAAATGATCACAATTTATCCTAAGGTGTTCAAATCACATAATCTAAAACATTATAGCTAGCAGATTTAGTTTACCATATGGCTTTATAACCTTGGGTAATCTGCCTAAACTCCCAGATGTCTGGAGTGCAGCAGATGATATTTCCACATAAAGAATGGTAAGAAAGGCTGGGGATATAGGTCAGTTGGTAGAGTACTTGCCTTGCATCTTGCATGCACAAGGCCCTGAGTTCAATCCCCCAGCCCAAAAAAAAAAAAAAAAAAAGATTAAGAAGAATGGTAAGAAGCAGCAGGCATGGTGATGCATACTTGTAATCCTAGCTACTCAGGAGGCTGAGGCAGGAAGATCACTAACCCACGCCACTTAGCAAGACCTTGTCTCAAGATTAAAATTAAAAAAGGTTGGGAATGTAGTTCAGTGGTTAGAGAACCCTGGGTTCAATACCCAGTTACCCCCCGCCCCCCCAAAAAAGGCAAGAAGCTTAGCTGAATGACATGGCAGAGAGTCATCACAAGAAAGGCCAGGATCTATGGCCCTGTAGGAGAGGCAATAACTAATTTGCTTTCTCACTACAATTTCATTTCATTACATAGCCAATGCTATGTCCTATGATCCACAGTCAAATATCTTGTCATACTTATAATAATATATTACCCTCACTCCACAAAGAACTCCTGAAAGAGAGAACATGAGATCTACTTTTTTAGATTTTTGTGTATAAGAGATCATGCAGTATTTGTCTTTTCATGCATGGCTTATTTCAGTTAACAAAATATCTTCCAGGTTCATCCATCTAGTCACAAATGACATATTTTCCTTCTTTTTTTAATGACTGAACAGTATGGTGGTTACCAGGGACTTGAGGCACTGGTGAGGGAAGAGGTTGGGAGGTGTTGGTTCAAGGTTACACAATTTCAGATGGGAGGAAAAAGCTCAAGAAATCTATTGTACTGTTGTACTGATGACTACAATTAATAGCAATATATAGCATCTTTGAAAAATGCTGCATAGATTTTAAGTGTTCATGTTACAATAATAACAATTATGTTTTTTATATATATATGCATTGTGGAA
The DNA here is from genome assembly GCA_020662805.1 of Glaucomys volans. Taxonomy (NCBI): domain Eukaryota; kingdom Metazoa; phylum Chordata; class Mammalia; order Rodentia; family Sciuridae; genus Glaucomys; species Glaucomys volans. The sequence goes on along the minus strand of JAJEJO010003359.1, from coordinate 177,267 downwards.
TGGCTAAATCAAACTAATCTTATATATATATGCACACACACATACATATAACATACACATATATGATGTTGATATATGTATCATAGTCAAATTACTTGTCATACTTATAATATGTTCTGAAATATATATTCCCAAACATTAGGTACATAATAAATACACACATTTTTGTCAAGTTTTTTAAATAGATGGAGACCATGCCTTTTTTCCCATTTTTAACTTAAATCTCTATTCCACTGCTTGGCTCAGCATTAGTCCGCAGACTTAATAAAGATTTATTGAATGAACAAGCACATAACTGAAAAGATTGTTACAGACGTGTTCTGCTGAATTGAGGTCAGATTTCTGTCCAAACCTCTCCAATGGAGGATAATCCCTCCTCCTTGTGGAAGGATCTATATAATCACAGAACTGCTGGGCTGGGAAAATGCTCAGCTAAGGCTAATTCTTTGTTGATCTTAGAGAAAGTCAGTAAATAGAAGGCTGTTCAGCATGGCTGAAGAGGATGTGAAGATGCAGTGTCAAGAAAAGCCTGCAGAAGAAGCTAAGGTCTTGACTGTCATGCAAAGTCCAACCCTTGAGCTGTTATAGCTCTATCCCCTAGAGCTGCACTGATTCATATGTATAAGTACAGTAAAAACAACACCAGGTCCTATAGAAAAAGTCATAAAAGCCAAAGAAAACAAAAACAAACAAATACTTACTTCCTTAAGAAGTTTCCATAGAAAATTGGCTGGCACAACTCAGGACCTGCTTAAAGCTAAAGTACACACTCTAGTCCCCTCAGAGACCTCAGGTCTTTCCCTTTCTGTAACAGTGGTCCACTTCACCTTTTGAATATAGCTCTGAGGCTTATTTCTTAAAGGGACAAGTTTTCCTTTTCCTCTTCTCCCTCTCCCCCTCCCTAAACTGGGGGCAGGGAACAAGATTACCCTGAGCTATCTGTGCTTTATAGAAAGGAGATATCTGCCAGAGGACCTAGGAAGTGAGTATCTTCCAAATTAACAAGTGAATATTAACACACCATCAGGGCACCCTGAGACCTTCTGTGAGGGCACACCTGGAAGTAGCTTTTGAATAGCTCCTTTAAAATCTCTGTTCCTGCTGATGGGCAGAATCACAGCCTCTGGGACAGGCGTCCCCTATGCTTCTCCTTTGCTAGCAAAGTAATAACATTTCTTTTTTCTTTTTCTCAACACTGCGTCGTCCTTACTGGACTGGCATTGGGGACAAGGACTGAACTTTCAGCAACATTTCCTCTTTGAGGCAGAGGCTCTGGGACCACAGGAATGTGCTCATCTTACACGACAAAGCTGAAGTGCTTTGTTTGCTATTCTGACCTCATTCAGAATGTAGGACCATCAGTGTGGTTAAAGGAAAAATCAGTCCTGTTTGACTGAACTATTAAATGTCACTTTCAGTGCAGCTCAATTACAAAACCTTCCTTGGTATGGGAACTACGAAGTGGAAGTTATATTTGTCAGGTCAGATTTGGGTGGCCAAATGGGAGGAAACAAGAACACCTAGCAACCCACTGCAAGCACAAAGAACAAGGCAGCACGCCAGGGCGACCAATCAGACGCAGACAAATAAGCCTCACTGACTCTTAAGTTCACCTGGTCCACCCATTACTGGGCGGGACCTTCAGCCTAAAGACCCTGGGCAGCCCAGGCCACGTGCGGATTTTCAACCTCTCTCCACCCCGACTTTCACCCCTCTAGTAAATCTTGATTCTGCTACTTTTGTCTGACTCCGGTTTGGTTATGTGCGAGCTTACATTCCACTTGCCCCTGAAATTAGAATATTAAAGCCCATTAGTTGGAAACAAAATGCTCTGATGATGTTAAAGAAGCAATTAAATTGTAAGAGAGTCAAAATTTCATCCTGTGTTTAGGGTTGCCAAATTTAGTAAGTAAAAAGTAGAGATCCAAAATAAGTACACCCAAATATCACACGGGGCACACCTATACTGTTATTCATTTTTTATCTGAAATTCAAACTTAATTACAAATCCTATATTTTATCTGGAATTCAGGTTTTATTACTGAGGTCAGGAAAAGTTCTTAAATATTAGTTCAATTACTTTAAATTTTCTAAAGAAACAATTCTATAAAGTTCCAGAAACTTTAGATATCTGGTTTTATGAAATATTGAGATATACACTACATACATGTACTCTACCTACTTAAAGCTGTATAATTCAGTAGTTTTTAGTTTGTTCACAGTTATGCAGATTAATTGACTACACTAGTTATGCAAACTAATTGTATTGCTGTACCTGGCACAATGGCCGGCACACATTTGGTAATCAGTATTTGTCGAACAAAGGAATTAGTCTTTATTGATGAAAATCATATTTTTCATTTTCTAAGAACTTACTACTCCTGAAAGATTTCTGTTCTCCATATTTTCTGCCCATGAGAAGATGTTGGAGAAGTTGGTCAATTAACCCTGTTTTCTTCTGCTCTCTCCTTTGGCTATCCTGAGGGGAGGAGAGGACTCCCTTGGCTTTCCCTCTGATGGGCATTTCCTGACTTCCTCCTTCTATAACTAAGACTATGCCTTGGAATGGGTTCCCTCCAGGAAGGAATCAGACAAATCAATGACAAAAAGCAAGGAAGGCACGCGTGGCCTTTATTTAGTGAACTAATTTCATTCTCTGTACCATCCGTCTCCATTCCTTAAAAGGAAGCCTACACCTAGAATAACTACATGCTGGTCTGCTTTTTCAAAATTCCATGTCAGAATTTAAAAACATTTTTACATGCCAGGTAGTTCCATTCTGAAAGATGGCTTGGGTATGATTAATCTAGCTCCCTTTAGTATCTTGGTTCCCCAAAGGAAATCATGGAAGTGGTATGGAAATCCTCCCTAACAACACAGCCAAATTCATTTGTTGTGCCCACAGAAAGGCTGCAAGAGGATCTTAAATGCCTCAGCAACTTCTTTTCACACCGACCACTTCTTTTTAGCAGGAGACAGTTGTGAAGGATGGGAAGAGGAAAAGGAAAACAATGTTTTTCTTGTGAACTTCCAAACCCTGGAAAAGTATAAAAGATGAGAAATTTCAGTTACTCAAATTAGAATTCTTAGATGACAAAACAGAGGAACTTGTTGCTTCTGCAAAATATATTTCACTTCCTGGTCATTTGTTTGGGACGTTGGTAGTCTGGTCAGTCTATTTGCTTGCGATAAACACATATGCATGTGCATAAACAAACACTTTTCAGAGGCAATAACAGGAATATACAGATTTGATTTTATTTCTCTTCCTGAGTCTACCTACCTCTTCCATTGTGTCCATGTTCACTTTGGGTTTCTGTTATAGACATTGCAAAGCAGTACCTACTACAATTCCATGGAATCTCTATAAAGAAAATAAAAGTATTTGGAATGAGATTTTTTTTTTCAAGCTGATACTCTTTCATTTAAATATGTGTTTAAGAAATTTGAATATCCCTGAAATCCAGAATAATACCCCTTAACATATATATGCTAGATTTTAGAATTCACTCCGTTCATTCATCCTCATCAAAAAGTTAGAATTTCAAAGTTTGAGAAACAGATTTCACTTCCTGACAACAAAGTCTAAATTGATGACTATGATCCATCCATGAAAAGCATCTGAAACTTAGAAACAGGTAAAAAGAAATTATTGGGTGATCTTTTAATGCAGTTCTGGGTTAACACCTTTGTTTAGTTTTCCAATTGACTGGACTACTTTATAATTCCATCGGGCACACGTTAACTTGCAGTAGAATTTTATCTAGTAGATATACAAGTATTTTATGTATTATGGAAAAGACCTCCAAGGGTTTGATATATTGCATTTTAGGATATTACTTAGTTTAATACATAATTCAGAAATCTTAACATTTCTTTATTAAATTGCCTATAAACATTTAGCTCCAAATTTTTCATTTGAACTGGTCTTAACATCTTACTGATTCCCTCATTAGTTAATGAATTAGATAAAACTTTTGATATCTGATTTTTGTATACTTATATGAAAATCATGTTTTTTAACCTTTTGAAAATTATATTTAATTAAACACCATGAGTTTGCTATATAAACAAATCCTTCTTTCCTTCCCTTCTTTCTCTCCCTCCTTAAGCCAATTCAGGAAATGTCAATAAAGTTGATTTATTTTTATCAATTTCTTTCAGGTTCCATAAATCACTAAGTGTGGAAGAGCCAAGACTAGAATATTTTAAAGACATTTTCACCTTAATTGTCCTAAACAAGATTACACTGGGATGGGGGGGCGGGGGAGCGGGGCAGACAGTAAAGTCTAAGTAAAAGGGCATTTCCTGCCATGAGCTATTCAACTGCCAGGGAAAAAAAATAATTCTGTTGGACTGGCAGTGCTCAGTGGTAGAGCAGTTACCTAGCATGTGCAAAGCCCTAGATTTGATCTCCAGCACAACAAATGAACCAAAAACAAAAACAAAAATAAAAACAACAAAACAAACAACAAAAACCCTGGACAACTGTGATCACTCTGAAATATATCTTCCAGTTCTGTCCTCAGGAGTCTCAAGTGACCTCGCTATGAAATTCATACTTCATACTTCAGTTATCAAGGCAGAGTTGCATCAGATAAATTCATGTGCCAGGCAGTTAACAGCAGATAGATGCAAAACTATAGGAAATGAAGTGCTGAGTATTGTGACAAATTAGCAAGTGCATACTTCCTATAAAAGTATTCAGATTTTAAAAAAGGAAACTTATATACTGTACAAGCCAAACATAATTTATTTGTGCTTGTGGACTGAAAGTTTTTTACTCCAATCTTAGGCATCTTTTTTCTGCCAATAGAATCTTGTCTCTCATAACCAATGTTAGCAGTTCTCCCATGCAATCATTCTCTGGGTACACACTCCCACCCCTCCTTGCCTACACTTCCACAGTAGGCTTGGGGTTTCTAATGCTGTTGAAAGAGGAAGATAGGATGGCCTGAAGTTCTGGATACTCTTCAGTCCCTGCAGGGCTATCAGCAACTGTGAGAGAGCAGCTGGCCAAATTTTCACAAGCAACACAGCTTGAAAACTGAAAAGGTTGTGAAGCACTTAGCTAGTGAGGAGCCTGAGTAATGCTGTTCAGCTGGAACCAGGGTGCTCACCCAGCCTTAAAATGCTCTTAGCATATACATCATATTACATGGTAACCAACTGTACAATATAGCTAAGCTGTTAAACTCAGAGGAAGAGTGGACAAATGTGAGGGAAAGGAAGAAGAAACGTGGTGTGGGAGGAAAAAGAAGAGATGGAGCAAAAAATGGAGTATGAGCCAGAGAACTGTGTTTTATTTTATAGTCCAGAGGTGTGCACCACTGAACCTGGCTGAAAATGGTATTTTAAAAAACAGGACATGAATTAGATACAGGGTGGACAAAGGACCAGTAAAGGATGACTAGGGCTGTTGCTGAGGCCCTTACTGAAGGATATCATCATCATCTCCAATGAGCCCTAGGTGACCTCAGATGTCATGGGTAAGCCAATTCAATTCCTTTTAGATGTGGAGGCCACTTACTCAGTTCTAGCCACTCATGCAGAAAAGCCCTCCTCCCGAACCAGCATACTGGTAGACATAGATGGAAAAAACAAAATGAACTTCTTTACTCCCTATACATTATGTCAATTTGGACAAAAACTTTTATGTATGTATATACGTATGTATGTATATATTATGTATGTGGTGCTGGGGATTGAACCCAGGGTCTTATGCATGCAAGGCAAGCACTCTGCCAACTGAGCTACATCCCCAGCCCCTGGACAAAAACTTTTCATGTATGAGTTTCTTTTTTTTTTTTTGGTGGTGCTGGGGATTGAACCCAGGGCCTTGTGCTTACGAGGCAAGCACTCTACCAACTGAGCTATATCCCCATCCCTGTATGATTTTCTAATAGTTTTTAGCTGCCCAATCCCTCTCCTTGGCAGAGACTTCATGCAAAAACTGAGAATTATCTCACAACTGGGATATAGACCCCAAGCCATTCTCATAGCTATAGATGGTACTCCCATGCCAAATGTCACTGATTTGTAAGAAAATCCACTGGCCTGGTATAATGGGAAGTCAGGAAGGACAATTTATACCAGTATACATACCTTACCCAGTATACATAACCTTAAAGGACTCCACCATTACATTAACAGAAAACAATATCCCTTAAAAATAAAAGCCAAAAAGGGACTACAACCTATCACAGATTAAATAATTCAATGTAGACTTCTTAGACATTGCCAATCAATTTTGCCTGTCTTAAAACCCAGTGTGGGCCGGGCGCAGTGGTACACACCTGTAATCTCAGTGGCTTGGAAGGCTGAGGCAGGAGGATTGAGAGTTCAAAGCCAGCCTCAGCAAAAGTGAGATGGTAAGGAGCTCAATGAGACCCTGTCTCTAAATAAAATACGAAAATATAGAGCTGGGGATGTGGCTCAGTGGTTGAGTGCCCCTGAGTTCAATCCCTGGTACTTACCTCCCCCCCAAAAAAAACCCAGTGGAGGACTTGCCAATTAGGCTGTGGTCCCTGTACACCCCTTGGTTGCTACCCATATACCTTATTCTCCTAAATACCAGGAAAGACCACCTGGTTTACTGTGTTGAATTTCAAAGGTGCGGTATTTTCAGTCCTTCTGTACCTAGCATTCACATACTTCTTTGTTTTTTTAATGGAAACCTCTTTTAACAAGGAAAGACAATAATGTGCATAGACAATCTTCCCTCAATGGTTTAGGGCTAGCCCTCTTTTCTTTGCCTGAGCCCTGGTGAAGGACTTAAGGCATCTCCAACTTGAGCAGGGAGGGATCTTTTGGGATGTGGATGACCTGTTGATATGTAGTTTGACTGAAGAGGTTTCCAAACATGATACTTCAAGGCACTCAATTTTCTAGCAGAGAGGAGAAATAATGTATATAAGAAAAAGGCCCAAATCTCCACACAAAAAGTTCAATACTTGGGATATATACTTACCACAGGAACCAGACAAATCTCCCCAGATAGGATAAAGCCCATTTATGAATTAGGTCCACCTGCCATCAAACCACAATTGTGCTCTTTTTAGGATATGTTGGACTTTTGCAGAATCTGGATCCCCAACTTCAGCCTCACTTAAAAATCTATGAGGAGACCAAACGACCAGATTCAGAACCTACAGAACGAGACCCAGAAATGAATATGGCCTTAGGTCCCTTAAACAGGCTCTAAGCTAGGCTCCAGCCCTAGGAATAACTTATTTGACAAAACCTTTTATCCTATACATAGCAGAAAAAAAGGAATAGCTAATTCAAAACCTGAGCAACCAACCTAGACGCTTAGCTTATTTCTCAAAACAATAACAACAGGGAGCGGACGGAGCTGCTTGCCGGCTCCAGCGGGGAATTTGGGCCCAGTCGGCGCCATTCTACAGCTTCCCTGGCGGAGAGACTCCAGCTTGACCTCTCTGAGCCCTCGGACCTAAGCCCACC
>JAJEJO010003359.1:137225-163647 GCA_020662805.1 Glaucomys volans | reverse complement strand
ATGGAATATTACTCAGCCATAAAGAACAATAAAATTATGACATTTGTAGGTAAATGGATGATGTTGGAAACTGTTATGCTAAGTGAGATCGGCCAATCCCAAAAATCCAAAAGCCGAATGGTCTCTCTGATAAATGAATGATGATGCATAATGTGGGGGGGAAAGATGGCAAGAATGGAGGAAAAATAGCTAGCAAAGAGGGAAGGGAGGGGTGGGGGCGGGTGGGGGGTAAAATTAATAACAGAGTGTGTGACAGATACCATTGCCCTGTGTACATGCATGAAAGCACAGATGGTGTGACTCTACTTTGTGTACAACCCTTGAAACAATAGCTGTACTCCATTTGTGTTCAATGAATCAATAAGTAAATAAAAAAAAAGAGAAAGGAAAAAAAAAGATATTTTTCAAGATATACAAAACAAAACAAAACAAAACAATAACAACAACAAAAACAAAAAACTAGATGGAGAGGCAGAAGAGTCACCAGCTTGCAATACTGGCAGCCACAGCCTTTATTTTTATGTGGTACTGAGGATCAAACCCAGTGCCTCACACTTGCTAGACAAGTACTCAACCACTGAGCCAAAACCCCAGCCCCACTGTCCTCTTAATGGGCGAAACCATTAAGGTTTCCTTAATAAGATAGTTCCTTTGAAGTTCAAATTTCCCATCAGGTAAAAACCATCCGAGGAATAAAATATCACTAGTGGATAATTGGAGAAAGGCTTACAAAATGCCAGGCAATACTCCTAGGTAATCCTGAAGTCACTGTCAGGACTTATAACATTAAAAATATTTTTTGGTACTGGGGATTGAACTCAGGGGCACTCCACCACTGAGCCACATCCCCAGCCCTATTTTGTATTTTATTTAGAGACAGAGTCTCACTGAGTTGCTTAGGGCCTAGCTAAGTTGCTGAGGCTGGCTTTGAACTCGCGATCCTCCTTCCTCGGCCTCCCAAGTGCTGGGATAATAGGTGTGCGCCACTGCACCCGGCTTCTTTATTTTATTTGTTTGTTTATTAAATATTTTTTAGATGTTGATAGACCTTTATTTTATTCATTTATTTATATGACTTACACATACTAGGCAAGGGCTCTACTACTGTGCATAACCCCAGCCCCAGGACTTGTAACATTCTTAACCAGACTCTTTAAAGCCCACTCCGTGGCATTAAACAACAGTTCCTGTGAAGAGGTTGTTTTCCAGATCTACATCACTCAACCCAATTTGTTTGATCCATGCCTCTAAAACCCTGAAAAAGAACGGTTTACTGACAGTAGCAGTTTTGTCCAAAATGGCCAGTGAAGGGCTGGATACATAGTAGAGTACATGAAACCACAGAGGCTAACCCTCTGCCCCCAGAGGTTTCAGCTCAAAAGGCCAAACTCATTACCCTAACAAGAGTCCTTATAAGGAGACAAAATAGGTATTAATGTGTATACAAACTCTAAATATGCCTTCATGGTGTTTCATGCCCATGCAGTCATATGAATGAAAGTGGTCTCCTAACAGGTCAAAAATCCCCAAACACAAAGAACAAATTTGACAACTACTGGAGGCAGTACACTTCCCCAAGGCAAGAGCAGTCCGTCAGCCATCGCTGGGGGCACCAGAGGAATATGTCAAAAAATATTCACAGGACCACATCAATGGGAAGTTATTCCCCATGTATGTATAATATGTCAAAATAATTCTACTGTCATGTATAACTAAAAAGAGTAAAAAATTAAAAAATATACCCATAGGCAGAAAAATGGTTGATCAAGCATCCAAGGCAATTCAAAAGGAAATAACAATCCCTGTCATGGCCTTGTTCCCCTTCATGAAGAAAGGCTCTACCCAGTATATACCCCCAGGGATGAACAGACCTCTAAAGTGGCCAGAGCTCAAAGACATGGGGATTGGTGAGAAAAGGACGGCCAATTGCATCTACCTATGTCCCTACAACGGAAAGCCTTTAAGGTCCTACATAGTTTCTTTCATGGGGGAAGAGAAGCCACCCTTGGAATAGCAACTTGGCCCTTTTGGGGTATCAAAATAACAGATATGGTGAGAAAAACTTGTAAACCTTATCCCCTCTGTTATAATTCCAGGCCAAAACTTACCCTCTATATAAACCCATTCTGCACAAGGGAGCCTACCCACAAGAGGACTGGCAATTGAATTTCACTCAATTGCCTGCCTGCCAAGGATTCAAATTTTTATTGGTCCTGGTGGAATTTCAGGATCCAGGATCATGTCTCTTAGGGGAAAATGAGGTAGGAGGTTAGGGATGACAAAATGGCAGATTATACCAAGATGTCAGCTGAGTCACAGGATAATGTACCTGCTTGTGTCACCCATGTTACTATAGGAACTCCCCCCTGGTTTGATAGGACCAACCACATTGCTATGAAAACTCATGTTTTAGGCATCAATAAGACCAAGAGAAGTGGAATGAGGCAAAGTACTACCTCTTCTGTAAATCCCCTACTGAAGGCAGATATAAGCCACCAGATTCCTGGTCTTGGGACCTAGAAATGTTCTCTCCTGATTGGCCCATTCTGCTTTATGAAGTGTACTTTCATTTTCAATAAATACATGCTCTGCTTCTCCTGTGTGTCTTGCTCAATTCTTGGTTCAAGAGGCCAAGAACCTGGACATCGACTTGACTCTCCTCTAGTCACAGTGGCTAGGGGTTGGACTGGAGGTGGAGTTCAGGCAGGGTTACACCATTTTGTGGTAGTTTCCCTTGGACTTGCCTATTGCCCTCACATCATGCTTTCTTGGTGCAAGGACATGGGCACTGGGTTGTTTAGGAGTTGCTTGCTTTGCATTCCAATGGTTCATGGGTATTTCCTGCATTCCAATAGCTCATGGGCATCTCTTTTTCAAAATTCAGTACTTTTTCCCCCCTGTATCCCCAAATTCCTCTCAATAATTGAGGAAGAACTTCATAGTTCAATGCCTCTGCTGAAGGCCAAGCTCAGGACTAGAATGCATTTGTACCCATTCAAAGATAACAAGCACAAGATTCTTTGGATATGTAAAGGTAGTCACAGAGCTAAGAAGAAGAATGAAAAACTAAGTATCTCTGAATAAGAAAGTGAAGGGAATTGATTCTGTGAAGCCTATAGTGAAGGGTCTTATAGGAGAAAGAATGAGTAACACTGAGATGAATGAAAAGAGCATATATGTAACATTCAATTTTCAGTTTTCATTTGCTTGCTTTAGTGTCATATAAATACCATTTGTTCTGCCCAAAACTTTCAGCAAAGTCTGTGATTGTTATGGTTTAGACATGAGGTGTCTCCCAAAAGCTTATTGTGAAACAATGTAAGAAGGTTCAGTGGCAAAATTATTAATTATAAGAGCTTTGACCTAATCAGTGCATCAAACCACTGATCTGGATTAACTGGGTAATAACTCTAGGCAAGTAGGGTGTGGCTGGAGAAGGTGGGTCACTTAGGGCATGTGTTCGGGGTTTATATTTTGTCCCTGATGAGCAGAGCTCTGTTTCCTTATTGCCATGTCCTGAGCTGCTTTCTTCCACTATACCCTTCTGCTGTGATGTTTTGCCTTACCTTGGGCCCAGAGCTATGGAGTTGGCTGATGATGAATTAAACCTCTTAAACCATAAGCCAAAATACTTTCACTTCCCTGTATTGTTCTTATCAGGTCTTTTGGGCACAGCTACAAATAAGCTGACTAAAACAGTGATATACTTTAAATACTGGTATGAATAAGCATATATGTATGTAGTGTGTGGTGGGGGGTAAGAGAGGGAGAGGGAGGAAAAGAAGGGAGAGGTAAAAAATCAGGATGAAGGCCCAGACTGAAGTAATAACAGACCAGGTAAAATGATGAGATTGAAACAGTGACTGAAACCAATTTGGAGGAAGCAGAAACTGTGAATCAGAGGAATCTTTTAAAAAATTAATAGAAATAAAAAGGCTGCCCTATCCCAAATTTCCAGGAAGACTGGGAAGGATGTAGGGTTCCCACTGCCTAAGAGGTGAAGGGTCATGGAAAATAATATTCCTATAAAATAACTCCCCAAGTAAAATGAAGGGACGGTGTGGCTTGAGAAGCGGGAAAGGAGACTGATCAACCATTAAACCTCTCCCAGTGCATTCCTGATAACAATGGGCCCTGGGAAAAGGGTGGATAGGGAATGCTAGGCCCTAAACCTTGACCTTCCCCAGGTCAACCTAATCCTGAATGACATTGGGCAAGATTTGAACACTCATCCTTCAGCATCTAATTTTAACCTGCACAGCTGGCCCCTGATGGTCAAAACTGCACGTACACAATGATTACATCTTCCTCCTCCTACCCTATAAAATCAGGATCCCCCCTGTAACTGATGGCCATTTTCCATCAGGAAAGTGGACCCGAATAGGGCCATTTTCCATCAGGAAAGTGGACCTGAATGACACCCGACTCTGCGAAGGAATAAAGGCTTCTCTGAATCCGTCGAGGTCTGCCTCCCGTTTTTTCCCTTTTGCGCTTACAAGAGGTAGGATACAAACTAATACTATTTTACCTCACAGGATAAGTATTTCACCTGACATCTGGGGCACCAATGTACCATATGTATTCTACTCTCTGTGTGTTGCTTAAGAACCTGGTAGAGGATGGGTAAGAGAGATGCACGATAATGAAAAAATAAGACAGAAGAGAAGAAACAAGGGAGGAAGAGAAGATGTTAATTGACCTATTAGGAAGTGAGTCACTCAAGGACAGGTTTTGTGTCTTGTTTACATATTTACTTTAACATAACACTACACATAGCAGACACTCCAAAAACCTAAAACTACTAAGGAAGGGAGAGAGGATCAAAATTTTCAAAGAAAAAAATTGGGAGGAAAAAGGGATGGAAAAGAGGAAAGTAGATAGCATCAGAATACCACAAACCACTTCTGGTTTTTAAGTTACTTTCTATTTTAGAAAATGATGACATCTCAAACAGAATATTTAAGTTTGAATTACAGCAGTTAGTGAAATTTTCCAAGGAAAGGATGGGTGGGACTTGAATGGATGGGATTTAGATGCTTTGGGAGCTTTGAATAGAACAAAAGTTTAACATTTAAAAGAAAAGTCTCATGTTATTTTCCAGATCCTAATCCAAATACATTAAATAAAGCTCGTTTATTTTCTCACATCTACATATTTATTGTTGTTGTTATTTTGTTTCTTATTTGTGTGTGTGATGCTGGGAATATTCTAGACAAGTGTTCAAGCTGCACACAGACCCTCATATCCAAATTTTTTGTTGTTATTGTAATTGTTGTTTTTTTTCTTTTGCGGTGCTGGGAATTGAACCCAGGGTCTTGTACTAGTGAGGCAGGCATTCTATCAACTGAGCTATATCCCCAGCTCACATCCAAATTTTAAAAAAAATCTTTCTTTACATCATCTGGCAAAATCTCTCAAGTATAACCTTTTGCTTTAGCTTATCTCCCCCCTCCCTTTTTGTCCTTAGAAGAAATCAATGGGGGAACACAAAATTCCTCTGAAAAGGGATAGAACCACTTTTCTTATCCCCCATCAATCCTTGAATATGTTATAGCAACAGAAAACAGATTAAAATGTTGTGCTCCCCAGGGGGATTCTCCAGTGCCATGGGGAGAGTCAGCCCCACCCTAATCCTTTCCCTCCCTATAGACCCACCCAAATTCCTTTTCCTTCCTGTAGCCCACCCAAATTCCTTTCTCTTCCTGTAGAATCCCTTCCCTCCCTATAGACCCACCCTAATCCCTTCCCCTCCCCATAAATACTGGCGACAAAGAACTAATGCGAGATCCCCTGGCACCCGACTTTTAGGTGTAAGGGTGGTCGTCGCTGGCCAGCTAAAAAATAAAGGCTTCTTTTGGCTTTATCTGATCGGCTTGGATGATCTTATTTTCTTTGGGTATAACAAATACAGCTAGTTACATCATTGTCCAATTGGTTCCAGGTTCAAATGCCTCCTCTTTTGTACTATTGGTCCTTTTCACCTACTAGCAGTCAACTTCTTAGGGTCACCAATTCATTCTGGTGTGTCTAGGACCTTCCTGGTTTTAGCACTGAAATGTCTAGAGCTCAAGGAAGGCCCTCAGTCCTGGAGAAGCAGGGACATTGCTCACCTTCATGCTCTGCTCAATAATCCTTATCTCCTTTAAAAACACAGAAAGGTTGTTTGATGTTTTGAAAGAACAGCAAGGAGGGCTGTATAGCTAAAGGCAATAGTGAGAGAGTAATACAATTTGTCATCAGAGAGGTTGAGCGGGGGCAGAAAATGCTGGTCCTTATTCAGAATGATGTGGAAAGTCCCTGGAGGTTTTTAAGCAAAGTTGTGCTCTGAGCTACTTACAATGATCACTTGGACCACTGTGTTGAGAATAAAGTGTAGTGCAAAAGCAGGGAAACCAGTTGATGGTTGTTGCAATAATCGAAGCAAGTCATGACAGTAATTTGGGCCAGGATGGGGGCACTAGAGGGAATGAGAAGTGGTCAGTGAAGGGTTATGGAAAGCAATATTCCTATAAGATAACTCCCCAAGAAAATTGAGGGACGGTGTGGCTCGAGAAGTGGGAAAGGAAATTGGCTAAGCATTAAACCTCTCCCAGTGCACTTCTGATAACAACGAGCCCTAAAGGAAAAGGGTAGATATGGAATGCCCAGCCCTAAACCTTGACCTTCCCCTTGTCAACCTAATCCTGAATGACAATGAGCAAGATTTGAATACTCATCCCTCAGGGTCCGGTTTTAACCTGTACAACTAGCCCCTGATTGGTCAAAACTGCATGTACACAATGATTCGATCCTCCCATACCCTATAAAACCAGAATCCCCCCTTTAACTGGCGGCCACTTTCCCATCCGGAAAGTGAACCTGAATGGCACCCGAATCTGCGAAGGAATAAAGGCTTCTCTGAATCCGTTGAGGTCTGCCTCCCGTCCTTTTGTGCTTACAGTCAGATTCTGAATGTAGTCTGCAGAAAGAGTCAGTAGCATTTGCTAATGGATTGAAAATGGGATGTAAAAGAAATGGAGGAGTCAAAAGGGACACCAAGTTTTTTTCTTTAGTGACTGGAAAGATAAAGTTGCCATTTACTGAGATGGAAGAAGGAGGCTTACAGGGTGAAAATCAGGAGTTAGGTTTTGGTGGTATTAAGTTCAAGGTGCCTTTAAAACATCTAAGTAGAGGTTTTGGGTGGAAAACAGTTGGATATACCAATTTAGTGTTCTGGGGAGAAGTTCAACTTGAAGATAGGAAGTGGAATTCATAAGTGCACAGATGGTACTTAGAGGTTTGGAAATGAATGAGATGAACTAGGGGAAAAGAGAAGAGCATAAACCTTGAAGAAGAAGGAAAAGGCTGTAGGCATAATGAGTAAGTGAAGGACAGAGACCATGGATTTAGTAAGATGAAGGTCATTAGTGGCTTTGATAAGCTAATTGCAGTGCATTGAATAGAAAGTAGAGACAGTGAGACTAAATTATAACCACCCTCTTTAAACAATCTAAAAAACTGATGCATTAAAAGTACTTATGTAGCTAACCCTCTAAATGGACACTTAAGGAATACATTGACATGCCAAGGGCAGTGACATGTTTCAGGCCAATAAGACTATAAGTTCACTCTATTTTTCAGGGAATAATTTTATATCTGAAATGTTTTTGAGTAAAGTAAAATACACATTTGTATATAGGAAGTCAACCTTTAGCTGGGCAAGGTGCAGTCTAAAGCCTTTAAATAGCCTCTCTCAATGTCCCTAACTCTGGCCTTGGCACAAATTCCCAACAAAAGCCAGAACAACTGGTGAAGGATTCGAAGACATTTTACCTTCTTGTCTCAGTCTTTTCTATTCCCATGGTTACTTCAAAGTTCATTACGACAGTCCTGTCCTACCTTGTTTCCATGATAGTGTATTTTCTTGGTTTTTCTTTCACTACCTCTTTGTTTTGCAGTACAATGTAGTAGAGTTAGAATGACCTAAATTTAAACCCCAGAATCAATACTTACCAAATGTATGCCCTAGGGCTAATGAGATAATTGCTCTGAACTTGTCTCCTCACCTCTGACATGCTTTACACATGATAGGTGCTCTTACCCCAAAGCATTGCTTGTATCCATCTGTCTATGCTTTCCCTGAGTGGTGATCTCATATCTTTTCTTCACATCTCCAGCCATGACTCCTAAGACTTTATCTTTATTCTTGAATTCATACTTTTGGACATTTTCTCTTAGGCACTCCCCAGCACCTTAAAATAAACATGTTCCAAAATGCCATTCCTTACCTTCCCATATCTTAAACATTTTTTTTTTAGTTGTTGATAGACCTTTATTTGTTTATTTATATGTGGTGCTGAGAATTGAACCCAGTGCCTCACACATGCTACGCAAGTGCTCTACCACTGAGCCACAACCCCGTCCCTAAATTTTTTTTTTTTTTTTTTTTGTGGTGCTGGGGATTGAACTCAGGGCCTTGTGCTTGCAAGGCAGGCACTCTACCAACTGAGCTACATCCCCAGCCCCTATCTTAAACATTTTGTTCCTCTGACTCACTATGCTGTAATTTATTCATGAAATCCAGGTATCACCTTTAGTTCCTCCTCTGGTCATCTACCAAGACCTATATATCCCATCTGAGGGTCTCCTGAAGCTATTACTTCCTTTCTATTCCAGTAAATATTGTCTAGACTTTTTATACTTTCCTCCTGGATCCCATATCTATCCACTGCTGCTCTAAATCAGACCACTGATGGTGTCTCTTTACCAACCAACTCAAAAAACTTCAATGGTCTCCTATGGGTTACTCAACAAAACTGAGGTATCATAAGCCTCACATCCAAGATGCTCAGATTTGAACCCAAGCTACTTTTTCATCTTTCTCTCCCACTACTTACCTTGATTCAAACTAGTCTATATATAGTCCACATTTTCCTGCACCTATGCCACTGTTCATACTGTCCCTTCCAAAGGTCCCTCCTCTATCTTAGCCAAAATCCTCCAGGACAGGGGCTGGGGTTGTGGCTCAGTGGTAGAGCAATTTCCTGGCATGTGTGAGGTACTGGTTCTATCCTCAGCACCACATAAAAATAAATAAATAGAATAAAGGAAAATAAAGGTATAAAAAACATCCCCCAGGGCTATCTTAACAAAGACCAGTGTAAATTCCAGGAATTTCTCAATGGAGTTTCTCTGCTCCAACATACAGAAATAATCTCTGCCCACTTTTAACTCCCACAACACTTTATTGGTCTTTTTCTCTCAAAACCAATCATATTTTCTTCCTCATAATTATTTTTGAATTTAATCTCCTCTATCAGATTAGTGAATGGGACCATGCCTAATTCATTTCTGTGTCATCTAAAGCCACAGCACAGGGCCTAACTTCTAAATAGGTGATAGGCTGGGGGAAAAAAAAAAAGGAAATTGGTTGAATCAAGAATGAAGACAAACAATAGAAAATCAAAAATACCAACCCAAAATCTTTCTAAAAAATACTTGTTACAAGCTGTCTCTCTCCTGCTGATAACTTTAACAAGACAAGTGCTATAAAGAACACAAACACATTAGCTAATAATGTTTAAAATCTCTTCTGGGATCTGCATATCTTTCAGCTGAAATCAATCCCAAGGCACATTTCTCTCCCTATCCTACTTCATTAGATACAAGCGTGGCAACCATAAAGTGAGGTGCTCCTGTGACTTAACAAAATCCAACATCCTAAACTGCAAGGGAATTTCTGGGCTCCACATATCAATTCTTTGCCCATGGCCTATGCTCTACTACTAATCTACTTCACACCAGCAGGCAGCAAATTTCTGATGTTATCAGGTCAACAAACTACAGGAGCTTAAGTCACACCAGTGTGAGGCTCCTTGTTCCCATATGTCCCCAGGAAACCTTGGCTTTGAGACTAAACTGGGGATATCCCTACATCTCAGTGCTAGCTGGAGTTGTCAGGTAGTTTGCTCATGTATTATATGGAGATCTGATCTAAGAGGAGTCACAGAGTGACAGACTGAGCATGTCTTAATTAAACTAAGCCCCAAGTAAGCAGAATTGCTTTCCATTCCCACCAAAAATGTCTGAGCTGGGAGCCATCCTGGATCTTGGATTGCCTTTTAGAGTCATTCTGATCCTGGAAACTGCAGAATTTCAAAATTGGAAGGGCACTGGGAGACATCTAGTCCATCCTTCTACACAGAATAGTCATTTCTTACATTCAGCAATCTTGGTGCCCTTGCTTAAATAACTGCAGTGAAGAAGAAATCACTATCTCTCAAGACCACTTTTCCATTTTCAGACCGCTGTATTTATAAATTCCATACTTCATATAGTCTCCTGACTCCTATAAACCCTGGAAGCCTGTAAGGATCAACAGTAGAGCCTGCTTAAGTTGTATTTTTATTTCTTTCCAGCTGGTGAGCACTGAGATGAACTCTGCCCTTCACGAATGCTTCTTTGGACAGTCCCATCCACCTATCATCACCTTCTATTATGTGAAATGTGGTCACTGAATTAGGTGCTAGGGTCAAAGGTCCTGGACCCTAAAATCTGGCTGATCTATGTACTTACTATATGGGTGGTAGCCAATAAAATTAATTATGAGCACTTTTCTTTTTTCTTAGCACCAATCTCTGAAATTCTAAAGCTTTCCCACTTGCCCTAATTCTCAAACACATGCCACTCTGATGTTACATAACCTCAATCTCTTTCAGGAATTTCTCTTCTCCAGTGTATCTCTTGGGGATTTTCAATAACCTTTCTGGCATTCTCTCTCTATATTTTCATTCCAGTCAATAAATCTAAATCACAGTGCCTATCCAGCAAAAGCTGTCCAAAGCAAGAGTAATAGTCTTGCACACTGCAGTTCTTGCAATAAAAAAAGCAGGTGGGCAGCTCCTCTGACACTCCAATTTTACAAAGAATCCTGACACTCCCTGAATTGAACTCTTGATGAACTTCTTCTGAGTCATGCTTAGTGGTCAATTATATCATTGGTTTTAATGTGGTACTGGATACTCAGGCTACAGGAGCTAAAAAAGACACAAAGAAATTTTAAATAGAAACTTTACACACAGACGTGCCCTTGAAAGGAAGTTAACAAGAATTGACATTAATGTCAATGGAAATATTCCCTGGAAATAATCTACCTAAGAGAGGATTTATAAATATGCTAAGATTAAAGTATAGCCTAAATAAATCTCAGCATGAAATTTAGAGTTCCTCTTTAAAAAGGAAGGCATGAAGTTAAAATATAATGAATAAAGATAAGCTCTACTGCTTGTGTGTATGTGTGGTACTGGGGACTGAACCCTGGGAGTACTTTACCACTGAACTGCATTCCCATCTCCCCTCACCCTTTGAGACATGGCCCTGCTCAGCTGGGCTGGTCTCAAACTTGAGATCCTCCTGGTTCAGTCTCTCAAGTGGCCAGGATTATAGGCATGTGCCATTGCTCCCTGTTCAGAAACACTCTACTTTTAAAAACTAAGCAGTTGGGTATTACAGAGTCAAGGAAGCAGTTTGTAGAGAACAGAAAATGCTGAAAATGAACATTTATCACTGCCTGGGGAAATTTTTCTTGGATTATAATGCTTATCAAAGTTATTTGGAAAGAAATAACACTAGAACTTAAAACAGTGTATTTGACTATCAAATACTATGTATTAATGTCAATACCACATAAGGTAGGGTGGGGATGGTGCCAAATACCTGTAATCCCAGGCACTTGGGAGGAGGATTGTAAATTTGAGGCCAGCCTAGGCAATTTAGTAGAACCCTGTCGCAAAATTAAAAAAGGACTAGGGATGTTGCTCAGTGGTAGGGCATCCCTGGGTTCAATCCCCAGTGCCACAAACCAAACCAAATCAAACCAAACTAAACCAAAACCACACTAAACCAAACGAAAACCACATAAGAGCTAGAATTCTAGGATTTCTAATTTGGTGTCTTGGATGGAGTTGGCCACTAAAAGGCAATGCCTTTGAAATTATGATATTTCACATGGTGAAGTTCTAAATTACCTGTCTTGGTACTAAATAACTCTAAGAAAGAGGAGAGTGCTGGGTGTGGGGTACATGCCTGTAATCCCAGTGGCTCAGGTGGCTAAGAACAGAACGATCACAGGTTGGAGGACAGTTTTAGCAATTTACTGAGGCCCTAAGCAACTTAGCAAAACCCTGTCTCAAAATAAAAAATAAAAAAGGCTGGGGATCTAGCTTAGTGGTAAAGTGTCCTGGAGTTTAATACTCAATGCCAAACTGGGGATGGGGGTGGGGCGGAAAAAGAGAGAGAGTGAATTGATCGCCTGGTACATGGTCATTCCTAAGACAAGTTGTAAATGGAATTTCCTGGATAGGGAAACTCAACATTGCAAAAATGCAAATTATCCCCAAGATTAATATACAAATTTAATGCAATACTAACCAATGGGCTTTTAAACAATTGAATTAATAATTTTAAACTATTAAAATACTGGGAATGTACTACTTTGGAGGTGAAGCAGTAGGATTACAGGTTCGAGGTCAGCCTCTGTAATTTGGCAAAACCCTGTCTCAAAATAAAATAAAAAGGGCTGGGGATGTAGCTCTGTGGTAGAGTACTTGGCTAGCCTACAGGAATCCCTAGGGGTAATCCCTAGTACTGCAAGAAAAAAAAAAAAAAAAAAAGGAAAAAAGGAAAAATCTTCATTTAAGAGGGAGTGAGTACTTACCTTTTCAATTATATATTATGGCAATTTATGGGAAACACCATAAGTTACAATGATATTTACAAACAGTAATATCTGACAATTAATTGATTCTCTCTCTCTCTCTCTCTCTCTCACACACACACACACACACACACACACAGTATCTGGGTGGCTGGAAGGAATTCAGTCTCGAAGGGGAGGGAGACATGAGTAAACAAATGCTATATAGTGTGGTGAATAAGGACAGAGTATTTTGGAAGTGCAAGGACAAGGAATTATCAGACTACAGGTAAGTTTTCTTGGAGTGGCTCCTGAGTCATGTCATAAAGCACAAGTCAGTTTAGTTAATATGGTTGATAAGGTAGAGGTGAGCAACAGCCTCCCATGTGAAAGAGCATGGAGTGCGGAATACTATAGAATGCCACTGAATAATTTAAAAGGTAACTTAGTATGATCAGAGTTATGATTTAGAAAGATACAGCATTAGTGTGACTATAGTTTGATGGATAACCAAGAAATGAATTAAGATGGTGCTCTCATAATCCAGACAAAAAAATGAATAAAGTACTGGAAGTAGGGTTGAAAATGGGATTGCAATCAACAATTAAGAGGAAAAATCAGATTGGATTTTATTCTTTACTTTTATTTACAGAAGTCTAAGATCTGGACTTCAATTTTTAGGCTCAGAAATTTGGTTTTGGCTGTTCACTGAGCCTCAATCTATAATTCAAACTAACAATAAGATTTCAGAGGCTGAGAATGGCCGATGATTACTTGTAATTAAATAGATGAACTATCTACTATTTCAGTGACTGTAATATTTGTTTTGCCACACTCACATATTTCTCCTTTTAGAAAAACAAACAGAAACCAGGCACAGGGGTGCACCTCTCTAACCCCAGCTACTCTGGAGGGCTGAGACAGGAGAGGATTGAAAATTTGAGACCAGCCTCAGCAACATAGTGAGACCCTATCTCAAAATAAAAAATAAAAAGGCCTGGGGATGTAGCTCAGTGGTAGAGTGCCTCTGGGTTTGAACCCAGTACTGGAAAATAAAAAAAAGAAAGAAAGAAATATATACATGAGAAACCAATTATAATCAGAAGCCTGCTTGGTGAACAAGGGAAATTAAACTGTGGTGTGTTTTAGATATTTAATAGCATCAAGCCACAAAGGAGAGGTAGGGATATTGAGGTTTAAGAGCTATGATCTCTCCCTTGGACAAAATCAGGATAGCATAATCAAAGTACGCTTCTCACACCCTTGTTTCTGTGTTTCCATTACTAACTGATAGCACTTCTGTGAATTTTCTTTAGGTAAATATCTTTGGACAAGTCATATTATGTCCAATTTATCTTTTTTTTTTAATTTTCAGTACTGGGGATTGAACCCAAGGGTGCTCTACCACCAAGCAACATCCCCAGTGTTTTTAAATTTTATTTTATTATACTTTTTAGTTATACATGACAGTAGAATGTATTTTGGCAAATTATATACACATAGAGCATATTTTATTGTAATTAGGATCCTATTCTTGTGGTTGTACATGATGAAGAGTTACCCTGGTCACGTATTCAAATACAAGACTAGGAAAATTATGTCTGATTCATCTTACTATTCTTCCTATTCCCCCCACTTCCCTTTGTTCCCCTCTGTCTAATTCAGTGGACTTCTATTCTTCCCCTCCCAACCCTCCCCTGTTGTGGGTTAGCATCCAAGAGAACATTTGGCCTTTGGTTTTGGGGGAGTGGCTTATTTCACTTATTATGATATTCTCCAGTTCCATCCATTTACCTGCAAATGCCATAATTTCATTCTTCTTTGTGGCTGTGTAATATTCCATTGTGTGTATATATACTACATACACATTTTCTTTGTTCCATTCATCCGTTGAAGAATACCTGGGTTGTTTAGATAGCTTGGCTATTGTAAGTTGAGCTGCTGTAAACACTGATGTGGCTGCATCACTGTAGTATGCTAATTTTAAGTCCTTTGGGTATAGACCGAGAAGTGGGATAACTGGGTCAAATAGTGGTTCCATTCCAAGTTTTCTAAGGAATCTCCATACTGCTTTCCATGTGGTTACACCAATTTGCAGTCCACCAACAATGTATGAGTGTACCTTACTCCGCACATCCTCGCCAACATTTATTATACCTGTATTCTTGATAATTGGCATTTTGACTGGAATAAGATGGACTCTCAGTGAAGTTTTAATTTGCACTTCTCTAAATGCTCAAGATGTTGAACATTTTTTTTTATATATTTTTGACCATTCATATTTCTTCCATGAAGTGCCTATTCAGTTTCTTTGCCTGTTTATTGATTGGGTTGGTTTTTTGTTTGTTTGTTTTTTTGATGTTAAGTTTTTTGAGTTCTTTGTATAACCTGGAGATTAATGCTCTGAGGTGCTGATGGTAAAGATTTTCTCCCATTCTGTAGGATCTCTGTTCACGTTCTTGTTTCCTTTGCTGTGAAAAAGCTTTTCAGTTTGATACTATCCCATTTATTGATTTTTTTTTTTTTTTTTTTTTTTTTTTTGCAGTACTGGGGATTGAACCCAGGGCCTTAGTGCTTGTGAGGCAAGCACTCTACCAACTGAGCTATATCCCCAGCCCCCCATTTACTGATTCTTGATTTTACGTCTTGCACTTTAGGAGTTTTATTAAGGAAGTTAGTTCCTAAGCTGATAGGAGGGAGAGTTGGGCCTGCTCTTTTTCTCTATAAGCTCAGGGTTTCTGGTCTAATGCCTAGGTCCTTGGTCCACTTTGAGTTGTGTGCAGGGTGACAGATAGCAGTTAAATTCATTCTGCTACACATGGATTTCCAGTTTTCCCAGCACCATTTGTTGAAGAGGCTATCTTTTCTCCAATGTATGCTTATGGCACCTTTATCTAGGATGAGATAACTGTATTTATGTGGGTTTGCCTCTGTGTCTTCTATTCTGTTTCATTGGTCTTTATATCTGTTTTTGTGCTAATACCATGCTGTTTTATTACTATAGCTCTGTAGTATAATTTAAGGTCTAGTATTGTGATACCTCCTGCATCACTTTTCTCACTAAGGATTGTATTGGCTATTCTGGGTCTCTATTTTAGTCAGCTATTTTGCTGCTGTGACTAAATGATCCAACTAGCACAACTGTAAAGAAGGAAAGGTTTATTTGAGGGGCTCACAGTTTCAGAGGTCTTAGTCCATAGAAGGCTGGCTCCATTCCTGAGGGCTCAAGGTGAGGCTGAACATCATGGAAGGAGAGGGTGGTGAAGGAAAGCAGCTTACATCACGGTGATGAGGAAGCCGAGAGACTCCACTTGCCAGATACAAATACATATATATCCCAATGCCACACGCCAATTCCCACCTCCTTCAACCATACCCTACAGGCCTCCAGTTACCACTCAGTTAATACCATCAGGAATTATTTCACTGATTAGGTTAAGACTCTCAAAACCTAATCACTTCTCCTCTGAACCTTCTTATGTTATTTTACACGTGAGCTTTTGAGGAACACCTCACATCCAAACCATAACAGCCTCTTATTTTTCCAAATGGATTTAATGATTGCTTTTTCTATTTCTATGAAGAACATTATTGGAATTTTAATAGGAATTGCATTAAATCTGTATAGTGCTTTTGGCAGTATGACCATTTTGACGATATTAATTCTGCCTATCCAAGAACAGGGGAGATCTTTCTATTTTCTGAGGTCTTCTTCAATTTCTTTCTTTAACATTCTGTAGTTTTCATTATAAGATCTCTCACCTCTTTTGTTAGATTGATTCCAAAGTTGTTTTTTGTTTTCTGTTTTTGAGGCTATTGTAAAGGAGATAGTTTTCCTGATTTCTCTTTCAGCTATACATCATTGGTGTATAGGAATACAATTGATTTATGGCTGTTGACTTTATACCCTGCTACTTTACTGAATTCATTTATGAGTTCAAGAAGGTTTCTGGTGTTTTTTTGAATCTTCTAAATATAGAATCATGTCATCAGCAAACAGGGATAGTTTGAACTCTCTTTCCTATTTGTATCCCTTTACTTTCTTTTTTTTTGTCTAATTGTTCCAGCTAGAGTTTCAAGAACTATGTTGAATAGGAGTGGTAAAAGGGCATATCTGTCTTGTTGCAGTTTTTAGAGGGAATGCTTTCAATTTTTCTCCATTTAGAATGATGTTGGCTTTGGGTTTAGCACATGTGGATTTTACAATGTTGAGGTATGTTTCTACTATCCCTAGTTTTTCTAGTGTTTTGAGCATGAATGGATGCTGCATATATTGAGATAATTATCTGATTCCTGTCTATTAATAATTTAGACTTGGGGCTGGGGTTGTGGCTCAGTGGTAGAGCACTCGCCTAGCATGTATGAGGCACTGGGTTTGATTTCAGTGCCACATATAAATAAATGAATAAAATAAAGGTCCATCAACAATTAAAGACATCTAAAAAAGAAAAAAATGTTAGACTTAACAGACATATACAGACTATTCCATCCATCAATGAATGTATACACTTTCTTTTCAGCAGCAAATGGAACATCTGCAAAAAACCAAAACAAACCCCACATTCTTTTTTCGCTGTGCTGGGGATTGAACCCAGGGCCTTGTGCTATATCCCCAGCCCAGCAAGAGAATTTTGATTGTCATTAAGATCACATAGGGGCTGCGGATATAGCTCAGTTGGTAGAGTGCCTGCCTCACAAACACAAGGCCCCAGCACTGCAAAAAAAAAAAAAAAAAAAAAAAAAAAAAAAAAAAAAAAAAAAAAAATCACATGGGAAAAGGAGCAAGGGATATCAAGACTGGTGTTCACATCATGATTCAACTTACTGTCACATTAATAATTTCAATTAAGTCAATAAACTCAGTGAAAGTGTCTGCTGGATTACTCCTGTTTCCCTTTGAACACTCACAGATCAGAAATACTCTCAACTTCAGCTTTGCAAAAGACACTTCCACCAAAGCTATCATAGCAAGATTTCTGTTTTATATAACTTCAAAATTAAATCATTTACCTGTCTGACTCTGTCTTTTGAGAATATTCCTCTTATTGCCCTTAAAAAAAAAAACACTCATGCCTAGCAAGCCCAAGGCCCTGAGTTCAATCCCCAGCACAGCAAAAAAAAAAACAAAACAAAACAAAAAAAACCCAACAACAACAACAACAACAACAACAACAACAAAAACAAAACCTCAAACACTACTCCCAAGTGAGAATTGATACACCATCAGTGGTGAAAATCAAAGACTTTCTATAAAAACCTTATGTTCAACTTTGGAATTTTTTTCCTCCCACCTTTGCTACAAAAAATAGTCTCAGGCCAGGTTAGATGCAAATCAAGTCTGAATCCTGCACTGAGTTTGTGGAGATCCAAACTTCTAACAAATGCCCTAAAAGTATAAGCTCTGTGGGTGGAACACAGTACAATGTAATACTAAGCAAACACCACTACTGATTGTTGAATTCTGGTTATCTCAGAAGATATGAGCTAAGCACTTACCTGAAATAAAAGGTGTTATGTATTTCATTCCAGAGAAACATCACCTAAGAATCAAACAAAAACTGCTTGTCAGTTAGTTAAGGGCCTGCTGATATTATAATAATGCCTACCATTCATCAAAAATTTATTATGTGCTGGACAGTTTACTAAGTGCTCTACACAGATCATTGTGTTTAGTTTTCATTAAACATGGAACTAAGAGGAGGTTATTATTCTTTTTTCACAGATGAAAATCCTGAAGTTCAAGGGTTAGGTCACTTGCTCAGAGTGACATGATCAGAATGAATTAGAGTTAGAATTTGAATCTCTGCTTGACAGTTCTTGATCCTATTCTACATCATCTCTTAAAATCTTGCCTGCAAATGAAAAGATGATTCTTAAGGGATTTTCTAGGGCTGTAACTGAGAACTGGTCAAACACCATGCTTCAGAAGGTATATAATTTACAGTTTTTGGTGGACGTGGCACTGAGCTCTGGTAGAAATCCACTACTCTACTCTCTCCCCACATTTTGGTATCCCCTATTTCTTTATTTTTTGCTGAAAATTTCTTGAGCAGTCTTTCCCACAAGTGTGGTCTATGGACCACTTGTTTCAAAGACATTAAGTCTTTGTGAAACATACAGATATTTGGGCCCAATTCCAGATAAATCAGAACAGTATCTCTGGGAGATCCAGAAGTTTTACCTACCAAATTTTAGACCATGAATTGCCTTACAACAAAAGAACTAAGGTAATCAGAAAGAAGTGGAAGCTATGGAAAGCTAGTCTCCATAACAATCAATTTGACACTGGGTCACACTGGTGTTAAGAAAAACATAGGACAGAGATCTCATGAAAAGGTTTAGGGTTGTTACATCATTTTGGAGTTGGAAAAGATCTTGGAATTGTCTACTCCAATGTTTTTTTGTTTTGTTTTGTTTTTAACAGTCTTCATGAAGCCTTAGGAGTTGTAAAGTATGATATGAGAAAAAGGGTTTGGCAGTCAGAGCTTAAAAGTACTAGAAAAGCTATTGTAGAAGCTCCACTGGGTTAGGGTTAGGTGCATTTTGTAACCCAGAGTTTTGTATAAATTTTTAATTAATTAATTAATTAATTAGGATCGGGAATTGAATCCAGGGGTGCTTCACCATTGAGTTACATCCCCAGCCCTTTTTTTATTTTGATACAGAGTCTTGCTAAATTGCTTAGGGCCTCACTAAGTTGCTGAGGCTGGCCTGAAACTTGCAATCCTGTGCTTCAACCTCCCAAATTGTTGGGACTACAGGCATGTGCCACCATGTCTGGCTTGTGTAAAATTTTATCTGGATAAATTGTTTTGCTTATTTAAAAACACAAAACCTTGGTGACAACTGGGGAGTTAAAAAAAAGAAATATCAGGGTCTAGCATGCATCCCAAACTAATTAAATCAAATTTAGTGGGTTCTAGGTATCAGTATTTTCTGGTACCACAATGTGTAGCCAAGTCTGAGAACCACTGCACCAATCTAATCTGTACTTCTTCATCTGAAATAAAAGCAAACTAAGGTTCAAAGAATTTAAAGGTGATTGGGACTATAACTAGCATCTCTTGACTTCTATACCACTACACTGTGTTCTCTCTCCACATTCATAATGAACCAATTATTCCAATTAGAGAGATAGAGATAGAGATACATAGAGGACACACATCTGAATCAAAATTGTTACCTCACTTTTATAGAGGTCTCTGAACTTTTAGAGTATTTCATACACATTCTCTCTTTAGACTCTTACAAAGACACCTAAGAGTCATCAGAGCAAAACTTATTAGATCTAGTTTAGAAAGATGAAATCAGAGGTCTATTAAGTTAATTTATGACTTAGAGCTAGAATTAAAATCTTCGTCTCCTAGTTTCTGGATCAGTAAATTTAATTTGGCAAGTGTTGAATGAGTGTTTAATATGTGTTGGGTGTTAGATGTTAAGATGTGATCAAAGATGCAAGATAAATAAAATGTTATTCATTCTCTCAACCAGTGTTCAGTTTTCTTGGGAAGATGGAAACAACTAAAATATTATGCTGCCTGGCTTATCTCTTGGACTAGCAGAAACTGAAAACTTTCCTTGATTGACCTCAATAATGAGGTTCAATTCTATGGCTTCTTCTAATTTCTTTCTATTGTTACTAATTTTATGGAACCCAAGGGATTTGTATATAGCTATCCTATCTCTCGGGAAAGCCTTGTGACTGAAAAAATCCTGGTGTGGGTAGAGGTAGAAGAAGAAAGGTACAATTTTACAGAGATTCATTTCATATTCTTCAAAGCAGACTCAGCAGAACACTGGAAGATTCCAACATAAAGGACTAAATGGGTAAGAAAAGATATTCAAAGAAATAATTATTTCCCTTTCACACCATTTCAATAACTGGGCAGTTTACAATTTATGTTGTTGAATATGATTCCTGAACACCAAAGGAAAAAATGACATGTAGGAAATACTTGTATGTGTAAGTCAAAGCAGTGGAGAAGGTCGCAGATGGACAAGAATGTTCAAAGACAACTTTTCATGAGGAGTACATCAGACATTGCAAAACGTTGCCATCAAGATTTTATTTTTGAAAAGATAATGAGAGGGCTGGAGTTGTAACTCAGTGGTAGAGTGCTTGCCTAGCATGTGTGAGGCACTGGGTTTGATTCTCAGCACCATATAAACAAATAAAGGTCCATCACCAACTAAAAAAAAATTTTTATATATATATATATATATATGAAGGGAATCAGAGAACCAGGAACCTGGGTTTTATTTGTGGACTAAAAATGTTGACTTGGAATAGTCCAGCATAGTTTTTCGCAAACTTTAGCATTCATCAGAATCATATGGAAGGTTGGGTCCCATCCCTGAGTTTCAGATTCAGCAGGACTGTTGTGGGGCCCAAGAATTGGCATTTCTTATAGATTTGGGTGATGTTGCTGCTCTTGGTTGGGGGCCCATATTTGGAGAACCACTGGTTTAGCATAAGTTTCACAACATACCACAGGGAGGTATGCATGCATGCATGCACATTACAAATTATGACACTTTACTTATCTCTTTATTATTAACTTTACAAATTACACTCTCTATAAATTATACTCTGCACCAATCAAATGTCCACAAATAAGACTGTATCAGGAAGAAGTTAAAAGGGTAGCAACATAGGGAGACAGTCTGGAGCACAAATAAATGAGTTTGTGAAATAACTACGTGTGTGTTTGCAGGGGCAACTGTGAGAACATGTTAGAAGTAGGAAACAACATTGTCTTCTGAGAGCCTAATTTCCTATTAAGGCAGATGTGAGTTTTATTTCTTGTATTTAAGAGAACACCCTTTGAACCTCTCTATACCTTGAATATTACCCAGGGTTCCATCCTTGTTCTTTTTTTCTCACTACTCACTTTCCCTGATTTTTATTAACCACCTCTGACTTTATTTACTATTTATATCAATGGTTATTAACTTTGTTTAGGTTAAGAAACTCCTTTCAGAATTTGATTAATGCTAATGATTCTCTCTTCAGAAAAATATATATATAGGACTGGGGATATAGCTCAGTTGGTAGAATGCTTGCATAGCATGTACAAGGCCTGGATTCAATTTCCAGCAACACAAAAATAAATAAGAAACATATACATATATATTTATACATATACATTTTACACCTTATTCAAGACATTCAGAGACTGCCTCTGAAGTCCATAGGCCTCAGATTAAGAAGTTCCTATCTGTATGAAAATGATTTAGTAATCTGTCTTCAGGCTAAATTTTTGTCCTGAGCTTCAGTACTACATATCCAAATGTCTACTTCACATCCGTATTTGGATGTCACACAAATGCTTCAAAATGTACACACCCTGGTGTGGGGTTTACTTTTAGGTGATGAAAAACTCTGCAACTAGATAGTGGTGATGTTAGTACAATACTGTGAATGTACTTAATGTCACCGAATTGTATACTTTTAAATGGTTTAAACTGAAAATTTTCTGTAATGTTTCTGTATGTTACCACATTAAGAATATGACATGTACAAAACTGAAATCATTATCCCCATTCACCACTTCTCACATACTCCAAATTGGTCTTTTACTTCCTATCTTTGGATATAGTTACTAGTGTTACCATTTGCCTACTTGCCAAAACTAGAAATATGAGAGTCATCTTTGACAATGCTCTTTTTCATTCTCCCTAACTAGTAATTAATCATAAAGTTCTGTACATTCTCTTCACTAATAGTTAGGTTGGAAAAATCATCCACTTATCTCTATCTTTTTTCCCCTATATTCAGTCCACCATGCTTCGTAGCTTCCTAGTAGAGAATCTTATACCCTCTAGTCCTCTACCCACAAGCCCCCTTCATTTGACTCTTCATTGTCTACCCAGAGTGATCTTTCGAATAATGCTATCTTTTTGTGGGAGAGGGCAGTGCTAGGTAGAGATCAAACCCAGAGCCTTTGATATGCTAGGCAAGTGCTTTACCACTGAAGCTATATTCTCAGGCTCCAAAGCACTACCTTTTGTCATCACTCTTTTTGCTTTAAAAACTGACCAGCGTTTTCAGAATAGTCTGAATTCCTCTTCAAGACCTGGTATCTGCTTACTTTTCTAGTCTTATTTCTTACCATCCTCCTGCCCCAAACCAACTCTCCAATAATACAAATTACCTGCAATACCCAGCACACCACCAACATTTTGTTTATCCTCCTCATTTTACGGATGAGATTCAGATTCACATAGAGAAAAATTGTCCTTCTCACACAGCTATACAGTGATCTAGTTAAGTCTTAAATAAAGATTCTTTTATTTTGATTCTAGCTTCCGAGCCACTGCGTGGCGGTTCCTGGAGAGGTCTGGCCTGGAGCAGCTGGAGTCGCTGGCTCGGGTGGGGAGTTTGGACCCTTTGGGGCCATTTTGCAGCTTCCCTGGTGGAGGGCGACCATCTGCGGCTGCCTGAATCCTCAGGCTGGGATCCGGTTTTCCGGCGCCACTGTGCAGGGGCTCCTGGGGAGATCTGGCCTGGAGCGGCTGGAGTTGCCAGCTCCAGCGGGGAGCTTAGGGCCTTGGCGCCATTTACAGCATCCTGGGAAGAGAGCAACCACCTGCCACTGCCTGAGCCCCCAGTGAGGAGTTCAGGCCTGCCTGGGCTCTCAAGCCCAGTGTCTCCATCACTGAGCACAGTTCTGTGCCCCCACCCCAACTTGGTCTAGTGCCCAGGTCCACACCCTGGCCCAGGGTCTAGTACCTTGCTGTATCTGATTGTCTATCAACACCAGGCTGCCTCTGCCCAGAAGCACTGATCATTCCCAACCTGGAGGTAGTGGGACAGCACCTTTCTTGGGTCACCACTTGATCAGGCATTGCTCAAACATCAGGTGAGTTACTGGAAATCTGCAGGGACACTTTAAGTCTTCACAGGGAAATTGCAATCCGTCTGATTCACACTACTAGAGGGGAAGATACACGAGCAAAATGAGAAAACACGGGAAGAAAGTGTCCCAAACAAACCTAGATGATATATTAAGAGAACCCAAAGATAGCATGGTAGAAGGAATGACAGAAAGGGAGTTCAGAATGTTCATAATTAAAATGATCCGAGAAGAGAATGATGTGACGAGAGCAAATTCTGGCTATGAATAATCAGCTAACAGAGCAATTGCAGGAAGAAAAAAATCATTTCAATAAAGAGATAGAAGTTCTGAAAAAAAACCCCAGAAATCCTTGAAGGAAACAAGGAAATGAAGGAAACAATAAACCAAGTGAAAAACTCAATAGAAAGCATAATTAACAGAATAGATCACTTGAAAGACAGAACCTCAGACAATGAAGACAAAATATTTAATCTTGAAAACAAAGTCGAACAAACAGAGAAGATGGTTAGGAATCATGAACGAACCCTCCAAGAAATATGGGACATCATGAAAAGACCAAATTTAAGAGTTATTGGGATTGAGGAAGGCACAGAGATACAAACCAAGGGTATGAATAATCTGTTCAATGAAATAATATCAGAAAATTTCTCAAATATGATGAATGAGATGGAAAATCAATTACAAGAGGCCTACAGGACACCAAACGCACAGAATTACAACAGATCCACACCAAGGCACATTATAATGAAAATACCTAACATACAAAACAAAGATAGAATTTAAAAGGCTGCGAGAGAAAAGCAGCAGATTACCTACAGGGGGAAACCAATACGGATATCAGCAGATTTCTCAGCCCAGACCCTAAAAGCAAGAAGGGCCTGGAACAACATATTTCAAGCTCTGAAAGAAAACGGATGCCAACCAAGAATCTTATACCCAGCAAAACTTACCTTCAGATTTGATGATGAAATAAAATCCTTCCATGATAAACAAAAGCTTAAAGAATTCACAAAGAGAAAGCCTGCCCTACAGAACATTCTCAACAAAATATTTGAAGAGGAAGAAACGAAAAATAACAATCTCGGTCATCATGGGGAGGAATTACCCTAAATAAAGAGCAATCGCTAAAATGACAGGAAATACAAGTCATATCTCAATAATAACCCTGAATGTAAATGGCCTAAACTCATCAATCAAAAGACATAGACTGGCAGATTGGATTAAAAAAAAGCCCAACAATACGCAGCCTTCAAGAGACTCATCTCATAGAAAAACATGCCCACAGACTAAAGGTGAAAGGTTGGGAAAAAACATACCATGCACATGGACTGAGTAAAAAAGCAGGGGTTTCCATCCTCATTTCAGAGAAAGCAGACTTCAAGCCAAAGTTAGTCAGAAGGGATAAAGAAGGACATTTCATACTGCTTAAAGGTAGCATAAATCAGCAAGACATAACAATCATAGATATTTATGCACTAAACAGTGGTGCATCCATATACGTCAATTAGAACCTTCTCAACTTCAAGAGCCACATAGACCTAAACACAATAATACTGGGGGACTTTAACACTCCTCTCTCACCATTGGACAAATCTTCCAAGCAAAAATTGAACAAAGAATCCATAGGACTCAATGATACAATCGCTAATTTAGACTTAACAGACATATATAGAATATTCCATCCATCAAAAAGCGAATACACTTTCTTCTCAGCAGCTCATGGCTCCTTCTCTAAAATAGACCATATGTTATGCCACAAAGCTACTCTTCGCAAATACAAAAATATAGAGATACTACCTTGTATACTATCAGATCATAATGGAATGAAATTAGATATCAATGATAAAGTTAAAAACAGAAACTATTCTAAGACCTTGAGATTAAATAATATGCTATTGAATGATGCATGGATAACAGAAGACATTAGGGGGGAAATTAAAAGATTCTTAGAGGTCAACGAGAACAAAGATACAACATATCAAAATCTCTGGGACACTATGAAAGCAATGCTAAGAGGAAAATTCATTGCATGGAGTGCATTCAATAAAAGAATGAAAAGTCAACAAATCAATGACCTCACATTACAGCTCAAAGCCCTAGAAAAAGAGGAACAGATCATCACCAAAAGTAGTAGAAGACAGGAAATAATCAAAATCAGAGCTGAAATCAACGAAATTGAAACAAAAGAAACAATTCAAAAAATTGACGAAACAAAAAGTTGGTTCTTTGAAAAAATAAACAAAATTGATAAAACCTTAGCCACGCTAACGAAGAGAAGGAGAGAGAATCTCCAAATTACTAAAATTCGTGATGGAAATGGAAATATTACAACAGACACAATTGAAATACAAAACATAATAAGAAGCTACTTTGAAAATTTATACTCAACAAAACAGAAAACCTGGAAGATCAACAGGTTCCTAGAGGCATATGAGCCACCCAAACTGAATCTGGAGGACATACACAACTTAAATAGATCAATTTCAAGCAAGGAAATAGAAGAAGTCATCAAAAGCCTACCAACAAAGAAAAGTCCAGGACCAGAGGGATTCACAGCCGAGTTCTACAAGACCTTCAAAGAAGAGCTCATTCCAATACTCATCAAAGTATTTCATGAAACAGAGGAGGAGGGAACCCTTCCAAACTCATTCTATGAAGCTAATATCACCCTGATACCAAAACCAGAGAAGGACACATCGAGGAAAGAAAATTTCAGACCCATATCTCTAAAGAACATAGATACAAAAATTCTTAACAAAATTTTAGCAAATCGCATACAAAAGCATATTAAAAAAATAGTGCACCATGATCAAGTGGGTTTCATCCCGGGGATGCAAGTTTGGTTCAACATCTGAAAATCAATAAATGTAATTCACCACATCAACAGACT